>JAQFZM010003320.1:0-11314 GCA_034695785.1 Galumna obvia
AATTTATCAGTTGAGTTAACTAATCGATTGGGTTAACTAATTCTATATCACCGAGGTACTTTACTCAATCGAATGGGTACTGTAATATAGTAGTCAATCGATTATTAAAGTCAAAGTGAAGAATAGTTAACCAATACCTGACCAATCACTTAGTCTTTATGAAGAGCACTGAAATTTCTGTGAAAATTTTAGGAAAACAATCGTTGAATAGCAACTCATCTCAACTTATATTTTAAAGGCATTTAAAATTGAAGTCCGGAATGAAAGGCTCTGACAAAGACATGTCTTTTCATTCGATTTCAGTATTCTTTCGGTTAGACTTTCATTACATTAGGAAATAGATTTGAGGCTAAGTTTTGAGTTCGAATGAAATGTCATTAAATTTGAGAAATATTTTTCTTATCGGAAACTCTACTAAAGAATTGACTTAACATTTAAGATGAGTTTTGACTCAAAAGAAAACATTACATTTACTCTAAACTAATTTTAACCTAAAATCACGTTTTAATCTTCAGTTTATCTCTAGTTTTGTCCTCACTTTTCCTGTCCTCTGGTATTCGTGATTCTCTTAAGTCCTTATCTTTATTATAGTATCCTTTGTCTGCATTCAAACTACAATCAAATCATAGATTTTGTTCTCATTTCCAGTGCTTTAGATTTTGTTCTGATATGAGTTTCATCCGTTTCTTTGTTCAGTTGATTCGCCGATTAATCGACTGAATGAAACAAATATTTCAAACATCACTTTATTTTAGTATTGAATACAATTTCAAACATTAATTCTTTTGTCTCCAAAATATTTGATTTATTCCTCTTTAATCCATTTAAGAATAAATGGAGTGAAATAAGTTATGATGACATTAGCGCCGGCCCTCTTGAAACTAGTCATTACTTCATAGACCGCTGTTTTCAAATCAAAGACTCCGTGTTTTGCGGACACCATTAGTGAAGAGTATTCACCCGAAACGTTATAAACAGCGATCGGGAAATCCGGGAATTTTGAATTAATTAGTGAAATGATGTCTAAATAAGGCAGACCCGGCTTAACCATTACTACATCACAACCCTCTTCAATGTCTCGTTGAACAGCTCTGAGGGCTAACCCTCGCGAACCAATGGGTAACTGATAAGCTCTACGATCCCCAAACTTTGGAGCCGACCCTACAATCAAATTACTAATTGTTTTATCAAATGAATGAAAGAATGAATGAATGAATGAATACCCGCCGCGTCTCTGAATGGGCCGTAAAAACATGACTGGAATTTAGCTGAATATGACATAATAGAGACGGTGTCAAAACCGTTCACATTGAGTGCATTTCTGATTAAATTGATTCGGGTGTCCATCATATCACTGGGAGCGACAACATGTGCGCCCACTTCTGCATATTTAGTTGCAATGGCCGCTATCTTCTCAATGGAACTGTTATTATCCATTTGGTGTTTACTATTAAAGACACAACAGTGACCTTGGTATGAGAAAGTGCACAGACAGACGTCACACACTATTAAAAGATCGGGAAATTCTGTCCGAAGTCGAGGAATGAGTCGTAAAACAGGATTAAGTTTGTGATCAAATGCCTGAGCGATTTGTTTGTCGCCTTCCATTACAGCAAATAATAGAACTGATTTGAGGTCATAATCGTTGACCAGAGGTCGCAAATACTCCAAACAGACATTAATTCCCATTCGTTTGACTTCTGGTAACGAATCAATTGTTTGACTCTCATCGTCGCCATTCAGTATAAAAAGAGGTAAAACAAAATCTGCGGCAGAAAAATGTGTTGACCCTCTGGAGTGCCACTCACGGAGTATGTCATGTGATTGACTCGAATGCAAATAATGGTTTAGTTTTACTGAATTTGTGTTTTTTGCCATAATTTCAGATTTGATTAAAAAATTAGATAACGTTTTAGATCTAAACGTAAAATATGTTAAAACTGTTTAACATTTCCGGAGAAAACTTTTTTTAAGAGGAAATGAAAAATATAGTAAAGAATTGTCGGAAAAAGTTTGCCATACCTTCTGTTGAGGAAAAGGCAGACATTTATTCAATTATTTATCGTTTGTTTATTAATTAATAATTAATAAAAAGTGGATAAATTTTAGACATCTAGTATTTAAAAAGTAAACTTGTTCAATTAGAAACTTGTTTTTCAAGTTAGTTAAGGAGAGTAGAGGTAAATGAGTTATTGCGTCTGTGCGACAGTTCTGGTTCTAACCGGTCTTTGTAAGGAAGGGCAGTATAGTAGTGCCTTATACTAGTTATAATGAGCATGCTCACATTGACTGTCCTCGTCATTGTGTGTTCGCACTAAATGCGATCAATTTTTACATAAAAGTAGATTTGATGAAATTCGTTGGCAAAAAACAGATTAATCTGGATAATTTTGCTGATAATTCTTGCAATTGTTTTAGGAAAACGTCAAAAACATTGAATTTAATAAATATAAAACTTTTGTCTGAATTGAAAAACTGTTAAATTGAAAGTCAAAACACTATAAAACGCAATCAATGAGTCATTTGCTTCACTTCGGAGTCGATCCGCCATTTGTGACACTTTTAACACTGCATTCAATGCATTGAACTAAACGTGAATATAAGCATTCATTCCAATGAGTAGTCAGACAATACCTCGATATTAGTTGTACTGATTGTATTGAAGGTCAAAAGTCGACTTGAAGTCTGTCTGAGACTAACATTAAAAGTGATTTTCGACCATTTTTTGAACCGAAACCCATATGGAAAGACTTCAAGGCAACTTATCATAAGTTATCATGCACATTTGTGTTTAGAAAAAAAGAATAGTGACCTATACATCTACTAGTAATTGTCACCAATTGTTGACTCATTACTGTCTACTCATTACTACTCATTTCTTGTGCATCACTTATAATAACCACTAAAACAATTGACAAATATTTTTCTTTTATTTTTTTTTCTTTGAAAAAGAGTCTGAAAAATGACTGAAATAAGAGAACAGACTATTAGTGAAAACAATTTAAATGAAACAATGGATGAGACCGAAGACGGAGAGATCTTAGAAGACGGAGAGATCGCTGATGAAGACGATACCATCACTTCCATCGGTGATCACAAGACTATAGAACAGAAGAGTTCTAATACAGACAATGAAAAGGAAAACAATAATAAAGATAAGGATTTAAGAGATTCCCGAAAACGGGAGGACAGGAAAAGTGAGGACAGGAATAGAGACAAAGATAAGGATAGAAGATCTGATCGGGAAAGGGATAGAGACAGAAGGGATAGATATGATAGGAATGACAGGAGTGACCGCTCAGAGCGCGACCGCAAAAGCAGTTCCACTGATAGGGATCGAAGGGATAGCGATAGGGATCGTAAGACCTCCAACAGTGAAGACGAGCGCCGACGCAAAGAACGCGACCGAAAGAGGCGGCGCTCAGATGAAGACGATAGGGATGACCGACAAAAAGATACCGACAAACGGAAGAGAGTCCGCGACCAGAATTGGAATGAATTTAATAATAATAATGACTCGAATCGCACTTTCGATGACTTTGAGAGAAGACCTTTTGAAGACTTTGACTTTCGTTTGCCTCAAAACCAGTCTTTCCCGAACTCTGTTCCAATGCATGAGCGCGACCTCAATGATGACGAAGAATTCGACGAACGGGAATTCGAAGAAGTCTTTCAACTTAATGGCAGCGATAAGAGAGCGATGATGAAAGCCATGGCTCTTATGATGAAAAGGAATCTGAATTCAGAGAAATTACGACAAACCAGAGACGAACGACTCAGAGATAAACGACGTCCAGGACCTGACCGACAGCCCGGACCGACGGGAACGCGAACGGGAAGCAACAGAACAACCGAACGCCAAACGCCTTTCAAACAAATCTGTAAATATTTTCTCGACGGAAAGTGTCATAAGGGAGTGGACTGTCCCTTTTCTCACGACGCTATGCCTCTCAAGAAAAAAGAGTTGTGCAAATTCTATTTACAAGGCTTTTGTGGTAAAGGAGAGGAATGTTTGTTCATGCACTCAGAGTTCCCTTGCAAGTTCTTCCATACAAACGTTGAGTGCTATTCCGGCGACAACTGTCGGTTTAGTCACTCCCCCCTCACAGAAGAAACTCGAGAAATACTGAGGAATTACTTGGACTCGGGAACACTTCCCGATGACCCAAAGCCCGACAGACAGAACAGGCACTCAGATATTGATAAAAATGTTAACAACGAGTCTCACATTCAGAACAATTGTAACACAAATGAAAGCCAAACAAATAGTGATTCAAATTCTAATTCAGTTTTGAACAATACTTTTACGCCAATAAAACCGGTGGTCAAACGACACGCACTTTTAGGGGATCCGACACAAGACATGAAGAATTCACACTTGACGTGGATTTGGCAGCAGGAGATGAAAGAGTTAGAAGACGCGTATGTCGGCAACAAAAGGAACCTTTTTTGCATCGAAAAACCATTTGTTATGTCTGAAAAACCCTCCACTCCTCGAATGGAAGACGACGAGGATGAGATTGAGGAACAAATTAGAAACTACTATAAGGACACAATGCCTGACTTCGAGGCAGACACAGACGAACGTCAAAATGTGCCCAACCCTTCAATTATTGAGGAACAAAAACTAATAGAAGCGTCAGCTCATGACGAAGACCTCAGAACACTTGTTATTCGTCCCCGAACTCATACCAATGAATCGTTAAACAGTCAAACAAACAGTGATTTAATCGATGATAAGTCACAGTCTTTAGTTATAAAAGAAGAGTCACAATCACAAGAAGTGCCGCAGTCTATGCCTAAAGCAGGCATTGATTTGTACCTAAAAATGCAAAATAAACTCCAAAACGATATCGAAGTAAAGACTGATCAAATTCAATCGGATTCCGATGAAGAGGACGACAAGAATGTGTTGGCGGCCGCTATGAAGAACGTTCAGCAGTCGTCCAACCAGTCATCGACTGACAAAATTAGTCAAATGCTGTCCATTATTCGCAATACTTCCAACACAACTGCCAATCAGTCACCACAACAGTCAGAATTCTGGCAAAACATAATGAGTGGCATTCATTTGGCGAATGTGTCGACCAATGTTTCGCCGACAACGGGCAACACTCCTCCGCGCAACGACTTTCGCGACCCTCGTCTTAAAAGGGGCAAAGAATCGTTGTCTCCATCTGTGGATAAGACTCCTCCGGTCAAGATTTGTGACCCAAATGTTAAGATTGAATACAAATTAGTGCCGATTAAAGCCAATGACATCGATTACTCCACTTATGTCTCCATATATCGGATCGACGCAAGACTTAAAAATGATCCGCGACTTAATAAGTTCTTTTCAAAACTGCCCTCTTCTGAAATCGATAACCTCTCGCGTATAGTTCCTCCGCCACTGAAGACGGCTCCGGTCACACCTCTCTGTGTCCTCAAATCAATGCAAAAGGCAGAACAAGAGCGCCAAAGAGATATGAGGGACAGAACTGAATCGCCAACTTTGCCACCATTGCCTCCGCTCACAATATCTCCGACAAAGTCAGTGCCGACTCCTGGTATTTGTCCGCCCACTCCGCCTCCTATTATGTCTCCATTAGAACTGATATCATCGAGTAAATTGTCTTCGAATAATTTATAATATAATATATTAATATAAAGTGAATTAAGTGTCGAATCGGGTAATAATGTCCTCTAAAAGAGTGGCATTCAAAACATATGTCAGTGCCATTAACACTGACTGTAATATAAGGCAGAGAAACGGTACAAACATTGAGGAGTTGACAGATATAACCAAATGTTTAAAAGCATTACTCATTTCTTGTGATTTCAAAAAAGTTGAAAGACATTCAATTAAAAGGAATTAATATTAAATGAGTTAATATTTTACAATAATTTCAATAAAATAATGTAAACAAATGTCAAAACTTTCATAAATTAAGACTTAATTACAAAAAACAAGTGATTAAAATGTTTTTATATTTAGAGATTATATAGAGATGTGTTTTAGCATTTCGGGTATTAACAAACATCTAATTCCTGTCCATTACTGACAGAATCCTTTGCAATGTTTACAATAATTTATATTTAAAATGAAATGATTAGACTTTTTGTGATAAATGTCATTAAAATTGTTTCGTCGACTAATTAACAAATATTTTAAATGATTTTCTCTTTTCTTTTAATTAAGTGTTTATTTCATTAGAATTGTCGACGAAATCATATTAATGGCGTTTTAATCGATATTTTTATTGTTTGAATATTAATTAAAGATAAAAACCTAAATTTAATTTATAAAACAAAAGCCTATGAACTCATATAACTGGTCGGTTGGCTGTACCCATCTTTCAGACCTGTTGTCTCGTCGGGAGCCCAGCTCTCATTGGGTGCCGGCATTGCGATTGGAATGGACTGCTTATCGGTAGCCCAGGGATCGGTGGGAACCTGTGGTTGACTAGTGATTGTGGAAGAGTTGGCGCCCGACACCTCTTCTCCCCATTCATTCTGTCAGTAAATTAATACAATTTTTTAATTAATTTAAAAATGTTTTTATACTAAATTTAAAATAATGTAAATTTTGTAAATATATTATATGTAAACAACAATTGTTGTCAAACATAACATTTGTTTGAAGTCATAATTTAAAGAAATAATTAAATCCTTTTTTCATTTATTTTATACTCATTTCATTGAATAACTAATTAGTCATTTTACTTAGAGATAACAATACCTTTTTTAGATGTGAAGTGTCCTCCTCTTCGCCATCCTTTAAATCAAAGAATAATTCAATTAATTTTAGTTTGATTTAAAGAAAACTCACCAAATCTGGAACGTAATCTTCTTCGGGATGTTTTGGTTTACATTTACCGCAACAAAAGTTGAAACAACAGCACAAACAACAGCAACAGTAACAACAGGTGACGATTGCAGAGCACAAGAACAGGGCTTTACACCATCCACTCGTCAAAACAAAATAAGTGTTCACATTCTCTTCGCCGAATTGTTCCGCAATATAAAGACCAAGAGATCCATAATTATCATAAATATTACGTTTAGTTATATCAGACAATATTGTGTTCGCTCTGTTTATATCTTTGAACTTTTCGCCGGCCTCTAAATTACCAGGATTCTTGTCCGGGTGATATCTCAACGCTAACTAAATAAATGTTTGCAATAAAAAATTAAATTAAATTCAGTGGAAAAAACATTAAAATAAATGAAATAAATAACTCAAAATTGTCTCAAATCTATTGACAACTTATTTATAGAAATGAAAACACAATTCAAACAAATAATTCCTATAATTTGAGACTAAAATTAGTAAAAATCAATAATTAATTTGAACTTCAAAATTGGTTAACTTCTGTCACATAAAAACGATTGATTCTTGCAATTAATGCTAATTTTAGATAAAAATTTTCTTAAATTTAAAACAAATTCTTCTAAATATTGATTTAATATCAAAAACTATAAAAAAATAATTTTAAGGAATATTTTAATGGATTTTTTGCAAATAATTAGGAAATAATTAAAAGTAAAAATAGAGTCAAAATAAATGTAATTTTAAGTAAATATAAGCCATAGTTTTAATTAAGAAAAGTATTGATTAAATAATTACTCGTCGGTAACTCTTTTTGATATCATCGGGAGTGGCCGTCTTGGGAACGCCCAGAATTATATACAGAGAATCACCGGTGGCTCTGATTAAGACAACAATCATATAAAACCATTATTAGAGTCGATCACATATTTAATGGTTTTAGAAAATAATTAAATGATTAAAATCGATACTAACGACAGTCTTCTCATCGGATTGGAATCCATTGCAGACATTTTTACAATATTTTGTCCTTTATTTCAATCAATTGTATACTATTTTCACAAATATTTGGTCTTTTGTTTCACAGAATTACTATTGAAATAAGTATTAAATAAATTAAATATTAATTAAATGCATTGAAAGACAATTTAAAATCAAATGTTTTACTATTTGTTTAAATGACGTTAAGTTTATGAAACGATCTCAAACTCAGATTTTAAAAGCATTGAAACGTTAGACTTATGTTTGGATACAATTTTATGTTCAGATTCTGAGTGAAACTCATTTGAGCGCCGCTTTTGAGTCATACCTTTGAATAATACAATGAAATGTTGTCAACAATTATTAAAATAATTCCTATTTTATCATTAGTTTAATGTTTATTATTTCTGATAACAATTTATTAGAAAATAAATAATTCATTTATAAGAATACTTTTTATTCATAAGAATGCTTCATAATTTTCATTTATAACCATGGTAAACATTATACCATGGTATGTATGTATGAAATTATTTGAAAAATAATTACTGAAAGACCAATTCTTTATAAATTGTAGGCTTTTGTATTGTTTATATTTACCTAGATAAAATTATATATTTGTTATTCATGCTGTTTATGTTTGCATTATTTTCTAATGCGTAACTCATTTGTTCAAAGTTCAATATACCTTGGTAATACTCTATTTTGTAGTCTCTCTTTTTATAAGTAATATTGTGCCCACTGTCTTCTACACTCAAAGTCATAAGTATTTTGACACCTGTTTTTCCTGAATATTTCTTATACTATTGAAATATAAGAGATATCGACTTTCATCAAACTACAAATATTAAATTTAACTTCCCCTTTAATATAATATTGTAATTAAAAATTTTATAAATGACTAAAAGTGCCCATAAATGACGTTCCAAAAAGTGTCCCAAAATTGAAATTTTTTATTAATGGATAAAAATCAAATTTGATTATATTTTATTAAATTAGACATAATTCTAAGATATCCTGCAAAATTTCATCAAATTTCATCAACGTTCTCATAGTTTTCCAGGTGGTCAAAATTGAACCCCAAAAACATAAAATCCTTTTAATTAATTTTCTATATAATATATTTTGGAAAATTTTATATACGGTTGAAGACATAACTATCGTAAGTCATTTAAACCTAGATAGTTTTTGAATGGCTTGATAGATTTTAAAGCGGTTTTCACACAAATGATCTAGGATAATTGTAGTACCTAAAAATTAAATATGAACAAATTTGATCAAGTTAAAATAATTTTATTAGCTAATGAATAAAAAATTAATAATTTAATGATATTTTTATATAGAATATTATTTTTATTCTTTGAATATTTGAAGATTCATATTAACAAGATAAATAATTCTGCATAAATTTATTCTAATTATTTTATAATTGATCTTGGTTATAAATTTTAACATAAATTTTAATACCTAACATTTGTTATGATATTTCAATTTTGTTTATATTTTTATGTAAATTAAAGTGTGTCATGTTCAAATTAATTTGTAATCACAAGTTATATGTTTCTGTTAAGAATTTTAGTTTAAACATTAAATATTTAAAGTGATTTTAAATATTTAAAGAATAAATTATAATATTCTATATAAAAATATCATCAAATTTTTATTTTTTTATTCATTAGCAAATAAATTATTTTAACTAGGTCAAATTTATTAATATTTATTTTTTATGTACTACAAGTATCCTAGATCATTTTGGTGAAAACTGTTTTAAATTCTGTCAAACCATTCAAAAACTATCTAGGTTTAAGTGACTTACCATAGTTATGTCCTTAACTGTATATTTGAGCCAGAAATAAATGATAAACAAGCACCAAATTACAATTGCTATTAAAAAAATCGGTGATCCTCTTCTGCTAGTTTCATTTAAAGTTTGGTGATCATATGTTTTTTGATCTAGATTATAATTATTTACATTAAATTCACTAAAATAATTATTACCATTAAGAATATGATTACACTTTGATATTAATTAATGAATATTTGAACAAAAATCTCATTTTGTTAAATCAATTTTCTTAAAACTTTTGTATAACTCTGTTGTTTTTATAGACATTTGTCTGCACTGAATGTCATATAAAATAAACAATAAAGTGATGCCATTAAAAGGAATTGAAACGCATTGATTGTCATCACTTAAGCATAAATTTGCTATTTCATCAAGTACATTATTTGAAATTACATCATTATTTGCCATTTAAAGTAATCTATCAAATAATAAATAGTTTATTAATAAATAATAAAATTTTGTTCACAAAAACAATTTTATTAATAATTTATTTTAAATAAAATAATCGTTGTTTAACAACAATGAATGGTTTGAATACTTTGAATATTTCGATTACTGGCTATTATATAACAAGAGCTCAAACAGGTTTTGATTTTCCCATTACTTCAGATGTGATCAATAATTGTTTCATTTTATATTTGTAGTTAATCTCAATATAAATCATTTATTCTTTAGTGAATATAAATATAAAGAAATTGTACTGAAACTAAACTAATGTTTAAATATTGAGTACACTTTCATATTAAATTCATTCACTAATATATTGTATGTTTATATTGAAATTTACTACAAACATTATTACAAATATTTAAAAATAATAATTATAAAAAATTATATTCTTGTTTACCTTGACAAGAATATATATTTTTAAGTGTCTGTCAAAACACTCTATTATTATATTATTTATATTCACTGCACAGAATGAAAATTATTAAATGATCAATGAAAACCATACCTAACAAAAATGATCTAGGACAAAGAGGTATAATAAAAAATAAATTTGAAACAATCTATCAAGGTTAAATTAATTTTTTTGATGTTGAATCAAAATTTATATTTTAATGATATTTTTATTTTAACCAAAGTTAATAGATTACCCTTGTTATATCGAGTATCTTGTTATATTGAATCTTGTTATATTGAGTTAATTTAACATTACATAACTCATAGGAGCGGCCGATGCTATAAGTTCACCTTGTTAAACCGAGTTCTTTTTAAATCGTGTCTTGTAATTTGGAGGCCTAACTGTATTAATATTTAATAAATATATATTTCGTTTATTAACTTTATAAATTTTTGTCACCAAGATATTTTGTTTAAAAATTACAAATTTATTTCCCTTTAATAAAACCTAAATTAAATAAAGAGATTATCATAATGGACACCACAAAACATATTCTATATCATTTATTATTTTCTTAATGAATTTAATACTTATTTAATTTTTAAAAGCTTTAAATTGAGGAAAACATTTCCTAGATTATTTAATTTTGGCAGTAAATTTCATTTATAAACAACATACAGCCAATCCGTTAACTTTGCGACGGGAGAGAGTGAGATCCTAAACCTTACCAGAAATTATGTCTATTACATGAAGAGAAGTGTATAATTCATTAGAATCTAATGATTAGATGTTATACTTTAACATCATTTCTGGTAAGTTTTAGAGTCAGTCG
>JAQFZM010003321.1:0-11314 GCA_034695785.1 Galumna obvia
CTGATTTGGCTTTTGATGAGATTTTATGGAATAAATTAATTACAAAAATAGACTCAAAAGCCTTTACTCTTCGTTTGAACCCAATTCCTAAATATGACATCAATTGTGAAACACTGGCCTTAAAGACAAGGCTTAACCTTAACTGCGATATTGAATACAGCGATGAGTCGTGTCTTCAATATATAATTGGACTCAAAAACATAACATCTCTTAAAATTCAAATCTCCGGACAAGAAATCAATGAATTTAAGGCTTTAGTGGAAAACAACAAAACTATTAAATATCTTAAACTCGAAGCCTATGAATTGGATTCACAACAAATGATTAAAGAATTGAATAATATCTCAAAACTAAAGGATTTGATTGAATTGAGAATAGACTCAGAGTTTGGTTTAAATGAGAGCTCTTTTGATAGTTCTCTGAAAAGTATAGCAAATAATTGTCTTAAACTGAAGAGTATTTCGTGTAAATTAAATCCTTCATCGGATCCGTTGTCTTCTCTTAAAGTGTTTAAAGGATTAAAACGACTCAAAATTAGTTTTAAATACACACCAAAAGAAAATGTGCTAAACTTTAAACTTTTCAATGGTTTTGAGGGTTTGACTCATTTGACAATAAATGGCACTTCCATTCACTTAAAGGATGTATTCAAAGGAATAGATGTCTTTCTGCCGAAACTTAGAGTTTTAAAAATTAATTCATTTATTAATTACAGCGAAGATATGAGTGAAATATTGAGTCGACTCTTAGATCTCGAAGTCATTGATATTAAACTCAGAATATTTGAAAACAAAGCGATTAAACAAAACATCGAAACAAAACTTACGAAAAACTGTCGAAAAATTAGTAAAATTAATATCGAATTCAATGGAATAGTGAGCAGTACTTATGGTTGTAAAAGATCTTTTAAAAAGACTTAATGAGCAAGATTCATTATTTGATGACCAAATGATTGCTTTAAAAAGAATATCATTTATTCGTTACATATTTAGGGTTCACTACAAATACCAGATATGAAACCAAATTCATTGTATTTCTCTCTCTTTTTAGTTGAATAATATTTTTATAAAAAAAATTTTTTATGAAATACTTTTTAAATAAAATAAAATTCTATTTAAATATTAGTTCATTCAAAAACTTTTCTTCTAAATAAAAGTGACATAATTTTTAAAAATTAATAGATATTTAAATTCCATAAAAAGCATTAAAAACATTCATTAATGTGTGGTTTAATTATTTTATTTGTAATATTATGACAAGAATTCTGAAGAAAATTGTGATCTAATTATTAAATATTTGTTATTATATATAAATGAATTACTGTCTTACCTTGTATACCTTAGCTGGCTAACTTAAGGGAATTTTGCCCTTTTTTGTAATTTTCAGAAAAAAGTGGCTAACTTAAGCTTATCATTGAAAAGATTCCATTATATACAAGTTAATATGCAAAGTTTAAGTGTTAAAAATTTCCATTGTTGAATGATGTCCATTTCACTGACCCGGTATATGATGGAATTTTTTCAATGATGAACTCAAACAACTAACAAAACTTTATTTATTTATCTTTTCAAACATAAACAAACTCAATTTAATTTTTTCCGGGTAATCCCAAGGGCCCAAGTTTTTTTACCCTACAATATTGTGCACCGACTTTCTCGCTGACCCGGTAAATTTCACTACATTTACATAGTAAAGTGTAGTATATGTAATCGTTTTCCACCCGCACCCGTGGGATTCAGCGAATAAAATTTTTCACTACATTTAAATAGTAAAGTGTAGTATATGTAATCATAATGCATCCGCCCACCTTCCCCACGTGGGATGCAGCGAATTAAATTTTTTCACTCCATGTACCCACTCTACCGAACTACTCACCTACTTTAACGACTTACCCACCCACTCTACCGAACCACCCTACCGAACTACCCACCAACTCTACCGGCCCACCTACCAAATCTATCGAACTACCCACCAACTCTACCGGACCTTAAGATCAACCCTTTTGATAATAATGGGAAAAATTCTTCTTTTTGAAAGAAACGAATGGGAGTGGAAGACTATGCTCTACCTGGGGTCAACCCAATTGATAGTACTGTTAGCTCTCCTATCTTGAACTCTCGTATCTTGACTTCAAGTCTTTCTTGAATTATTTTTCAAGACCCGATTCACCCTCATAGAAACCCTATTTGAAAATCTCTCCTATCTTAAACCTTCTAACTTGTATCTTGAATCCAAAGGTCCCATAAGTTATTGTGTGCATCTCTTAACTTGAATTTTGTTTAAACTACAGATATAAATGAATTTTTTAACAATAATACGAATAACATTTTCGTTACAAAATTCCTTTAAAAAAGAAATTTAAAACAAATGAGTTAAATGTTAATTATAATCAATAAATATAATTAAATTTGTCAATTAATTCATATTATTCTTAATATTCATTCGTATTTTTCATTATATTATATGCACTTCCTTATATACATTTCCTTAAACACTTTTGTCATATTTTCTATCTTGAATTCAAAGTCCTGGTCCCAACCGATTCAAGATAGGAGAGTTAACAGTTACTAGAAAATTTCGTTTTTTTATAGAAACGGAGGGGAGTGTTAAGCTATTCAATCCCTTGAGGTCCATCTCGTTGTTCGTAGCGGGGTGCCTATCAGGGAATGAGAAGGTTGTCAAATAAAAATTAAGAATTAGAACTCCAGTTTCTTTTTATAATATTTCCTATAAGAATATGATGTGGTAGTCCACTAGGACCATTACTTTTCTCACTCTATTGAGTAGGTGAAATAGTTGCTCCTTAGAATCACCACTTTTTCCACTATAAACATATTTTAAAGAAATATTTTATTAGTTCGTATAAACCACCCATTTTTCTAATATGCTTTGGAAACTAAAATAATGGTTCAAAAAATTTATCAAATTCATATAATTATTCTTTAAATTTATACATAATGAACCTTTATATTATATGAAAAATTATTAATTTTGAAAAATGCTAGTAAATGTAGTGCATATGGCTTTGCCCTCAAACCTTGTTTTCTTTATATTTTCCTAAGAATGTAGTATTTGAAATGCATATTTTTAGTGCTACAACTTGGCTACTTTTTCCGATTATAATAATAATATATAACTCTATCAAACCCCCCCCCACCCATTTAACCACATAAAATTACTATATTACTAATAATTTAAATGTTGTTAAATAGTGGGGGTTTTAGTAGTTATATATAAGAAGAGATGGCTAAAGGTGGCCGCTCCTAGTATACCCTCTGAACTAAAAAACCTCAACTAGTGCTTATCCATAGAAGTAATGTTTAAGCTAGGATTTCAAAAATTTAGAATTTATAAATCAGCTCTAGATTTATCAATATTTGCTAAAATGCCCTTAGATATTATAGTAAAGTAAAACATTTATTATTCTCATTATTATTAATGGGTTTATTTTTTAATTAAATAGGTAATGGTATATCAAAATCTTAATTAACAGGTTATTAAATTCACATTTTCTTTTACTATTTTTATGTTATAAACATTTAAAATAATATATCAAAAATAAAATACAGTCTAAACTTTTTTATAATAATAATCAATAATTATAAAACGAATTTAATTAAATGTTAATTATTTTATAATTATTAATTATAAAAAGTACTATTAAAAAGTAATTAAAGGCAATTTAAATTGTTTATAAACAAAGTAGTGTCACTTTGACACTTCCTTGTTAACTGATTCTTCTTTTTTGGTGACATTTATGTTCTCTACTTATTAACATTCAAAACATTTGTCTCATTTGTCTTTTTTTGATGGCCTTTCGATGTCTTTGTCGTAGTGATAGGCCTTCTTTTTGCTAACACTTATTAGGAAATGATTTGTCAATAATTGAAAAGGAGTTCCAATTTTTGTATCTTTTAGGAATTACTCGAAGTATATGTGATTCCTATTCAATCAACTTTTTATGTCTTTTTCAGTTAATTCGGAATTAATTTTCTAATAAATCAATAAAACAAATGACTCATTTTTGTCCCTATGATTCATTTGCCACTTGTTCAGTTTGTGCCACTTGTTTATATTAATGTTGAAGGCAAGCCTTAAGTTTTATTTAAAGATTGATTTGATTTTAATTTCCTTAACTATTGTAGAGATAAATGATTTTCATAAAAAAAATTTAAAGTATTTAATTTTTATTTCTATAAATTATAACTGGATTTTTATGAACTGTTCCTGTTCATAATTTTTTTATTTTCATCTTTTCCTGTTAATAAAAGGAACAGATTCGTTTAGATCTAGTTTACAAGTTAAATTATCAAAGTCAAGTTCAGTAAGGTTAAGCTAGCTTCTTTATAAATAAAATAATTTCTTATAAACTAAGCTATGGATTCGAATAATTATAATATTGAAACGTAATAAAATAAACCTTGTTAATTTTTAATTAAATCAATATATTTTTTATGAAAAATCAGTGAATATCTAACATTCGATGAGAGCTTAAAGACTGCAAACAAAACAATCGATAACTTTCTTAAAACTAATGAATTGGAAAAAGGATTGACAGAAATCGAACCCTTTGTTAAGATAAGTCCTTATCATTCAATGCTTAAAGCGGTTACTTATATTGCTATAGCAGTGTTTTCAATGGACAAGGTAGGTTTTTAATTGTTACTTTTATTTTAAAAATGATCTTGCTCAAGTCTGATATAGAAGAGGCGGAAAAAGAAGTGGAAAAATTTGTAAAACTATGTAATAAACTTCGAAGAAATGGTTTTATTGTAAACGTTATGAAAATTGTTAGAACACCGAACTATCAAAAATATACAGACAGTGAGTATATTATCTAGATCATGGATTCACTTTGACCGTATAGGGCGTTAAACATTTTATTATACTTACTGTATGAACCGATCATGTTCATTCATTTACCAAGTTTAAGGTTCATATAAATAACTATATATTTTTACCAAGATGAAACCCTTTTTTGAAGAGTTTTATTGCTTAGTTTTGTTTAAAATAAATTATCAAAAGTGAGTCAAAATGAATGTTATATATGAGTAGCTTTAATGTGCTTGCACATGTCATATAGCATACGCAATTAATGCAATAAAAAAGTGTGATAAAAGTGAATCCCTGATCTAGATCAATATTGCCTCATTAACCAATATTTGAGCTGTGTGATATGTTTATGCACATAAATTTATCCATATAATTTTAAGATTGAGCAAGGTAATTATTTACAAACAAAATAGTTATTATTTTTATAAATCATTTTATAATGAACTTTACTAAGAATATATTAATGCAAACAAATCAATGCAATGAGACTCATTTGAAAAGGCTTTTTATTTTGGTAAAATAAATCAAATGTAACATTTGAAATTTTTATTTGAAAATAGCTCTTGTGCTATTTATATACTTGTTTAGTAAATTCAGTAAGTATAATCAAATATTTGACTCCCTGTGGCAAAGCTGATCTTGGAAATTATATAATTCAAAAATTATTTACAGTGGAAGCCCATTCGGAACTACTTTATTCAATTAGTATAGGATTTAGTGCGGGTTTATGTGCTCTAAACACACATAATATTTATGGACTGATAAGAGTTGTATATCGTTTACAAAAATTTCTTAAAGTATTCAAGTAAGTCATCCAGCAATTAGTTAACATAGGTTTCTATATTTAAAAATTAAAATAAATTATATTTTAATTAAAAATTAATAGTTCTGTGAAAGACATTAATTATAAGAAAACTGTTTGGGAGAGTCAAGAGTCTCAACAAACCTATGAGTCAGGAATGCGTCTCATAAATGGTTTCTGTCATTTAGCGATCAGTAAAGTTCCGCCAAAATTACTCAAAATTATAAATTTCTTTGGCTTTCGTGGAGTCGGAAGTATAGGCTTTGATAACATTAATAAGTCTGCGTTTGAAGTCAACGGAATGTTTAGTAAAGTTGCCAGAGTTTTCTTATTAGGAACATGGACATATGGTGAAGCGCATGGATCTCTTACCCTTGATAATATGGAACTTTGTGAAAATGTTCTTAAAAGAGAACTAGAAGATTATCCCGAGGTTATATTTGTTGTGTAGAAAATTAAATTGAAAAATAATTTCCTTTATTTTATAAAAGTGTTTAATATATAAGACTTTTGTGGCAAAGAATCAACAAATCAGTGGAAACATCGATAAAGCGATTGATTTATACTATCAAATGATTGATGTGTCCGACAATTCATTTCATTATCTCATATATTTTGAGCTCATGTTTTGTAATGCACTCAAATGTCAGTGGACTGAAGCCATTAGATTCGCACAAAAACTACGGGAAAAGACTTCTCACTCTCCTTCTTATGTCACTTATGTTGAGGCAGTCTTTAGATATACTCAAAGTATTGAAGATAACGACCCAAATATGAAAGAGGAAGCAAATCAATTGTTCAGGTTCATTTTGAAAATAAATAATTGATCTTGCAAATAATTTATAATTTTTTTGGAATTACTAGAATTGTACCTAGTTTAAGAATACGTCATTTGGGTAAAACTATTACTCCAGAAAAGGTTGCAGTCGTTTCATCAGAAAAGTATTTAAAATATAATGAGACCTTAATTCTTCCTGAAATGGTACTTGCTAATTTTATGCATAAAACTATGTCAGTATAGTAAAGTTATATTCAAACTAGGAACTTTTATATCAGTTAAATTGGATATCATTTATTAAAGACGATAAAAGTTTATTAAACAAACATTTGGAGAGAATTGAAAAAATGAGGAAACGATATAAACACGAAATAAGTAATAAAATATAAAATTATTAAATAATTTGAAACAAATATTTCAGAAACGAGTGATTATTTGGATAATTATTTGACGACACTTTTCTTTAAAGCAGTTATTCTTAAATTTTTTGGAAAATATTCAAAGGCTAAGCAAAACCTCCTGGTTATTTTAGACAAGTAAGAATATTTAATACAATTTACTTTGCAGAAAGAGCTCAATATAATGATATACAATATTAAACGACATATCAATTGTTTATTAATAAAAAGTTGCATGTTCGAAATAGGCAAAATATTCAAGATATAAAAAGTTTTAACTATAATATATTTATCCAAAAAGTGATGCCCGAATTGGTCGCGAGTATTCTCTTCCTCCTCAGTCGGCCCTTGAAATTGGTTTAATAGAAATCCTAATGAATAATAGAGAAGAGGCAGAAAAGTGGTTAAACATTTGTATTAATAATTATAACCACTATTTAAATGAAAACTACGTTCACGTCAAGGCTTTTGCCGGACTCAGACTTCTCGGTATCGCTAATGAACAACAAAATGAAGACGAATCCAAACGTATGACTCTTTAGTTATGTTTTGAGTTTTGAATTTTATTTATGATTTCAGTAAAAGAATACACAAAAGAATGGCTTCAAAACATTAATATAAAAGAAGACAAATATGAGAGTCTTATCAAAGAAGAAGAATCGAAATAAATATATATATTTTTAAATTGTTATTAATTTTTATTGTTTTTTGTAGTTTTAGTAAAATTTTTAATAAAATGAATGATCTTTTTTTATTTTAAAGAGTTATTTAACACTTGGTGATTTTTATTGTAGCATGCATAATTATTATTAATTATTGATGACACAATTTTTTAAACAAATTGTGAGACTTTTATTTTTAATTTAATTATTAAAGTTTTCCCATGGGATGTAATTATCCTTTTTTTAAAAAAAAAATACTGTGTTAAACAAATTACTAGAATGCTAATTATATTTAATAACAATTATTTATTATTATTATTATTAATAAATTTATAATTATAGTCAAAATCAATTGATATTCGGAAGTTTGCCTAATTTTTTTTGATTGATTGTTGAGAATCTTAAATATAAAGCGAATGATTGCATCAATTTTTCAAAAACAATACTTTTAATAATTAAATGTTTAAAATTAAATATATGTTCAGTAAAACTACTTTTGATTATTGCATGTTAATTAAAGAAAAATGCTGGAAAATTCTTTTAAATAATTTGATTGATAAGAAAATATTTAAGTTATTATTGATTCGAATGAATTAACTTAATTGAAACGAGGAAAATATCATCGATTTTATAAAAATTATTCAAAAAAAAAAAAGATTAATCACTGATTTTAAATAGTTAATTATCCTTGGTAAATGCATAAATTTTAAAGGATATTATCAATTTGTGTTCTTTTTGTATTTGCTCTTGGTATTGTTTAAACAATTATTTTAAAAGTTCAATAATGGAAGCTGAAAGCCATTTTTTATTGACCTTTGACAATTGGGCTGCTAATGTTAACTACTATTTGGGTCAATACTGGGTTGACTGTCAAGATCCCAGGTCCAAACATTTGCCTCTAATTGACATAGGACCACTATTCTTGGTAGTATCTCTGACATTCTATTATGTCTTGGTCAATTTGATAATTCCTTATTATATGGAAAATCGAGAGCCATTTGTTTTGAGCAAACCAATCTTGGCATATAATGTAATAATGTCCTTGGGTAATCTTTGGGCTTTTATTATGTGTTTTATATACATTGACTTCAGACAATTCTTTAATTTTGTTTATCCCGAAGAGAAAAGTCTTACGCCTTCAGTTAGAAAGCAAATTATACTTGGTAAGTCTTTTTAAAACTATAATTATATTGAAATTATTTTGTACTAGGTTATATGTATTTGTTATCAAAAGCGATGGACTTAATGGATACAGTATTCTTTGCACTGCGAAAGAAGTACTCACACATAACACTCCTCCATCTCTATCATCACATATCAGTTCCCATATTTGGTTGGATTACGGTTAAAATGTGTCCCACTATTCCTGGCGCTCAACTCTTTGCAGTCATGAATACATTCATCCATTTTTTGATGTATTCCTATTACTTTTTGACTGTTTTTGGGCCAACAGTTAGAAAGTATTTGTGGTGGAAGCGATACATTACTTTAATGCAACTAGGACAGTTTATAATATTAGGTGCTTATGGTGTGGTGTTGATGATATTCCAAAAGGGTTACCCTATGTTCTGGTTTTGGGTGGGCTTTCCTCAACCCTTCTTCTTCTTCTATATGTTCTATGATTTCTATAAGAAAGCCTATTCTCAATCAATTACATTAAAAAATAATTTAAGCAAGATAGAATAAGGATTATCTTTTGTATCTTATTAAAAAATAAAATTAATAAGAAAATATTAAAGACTTTATTAATTGTAAAATAAACTAGATTAATTGATTTTGAGTTAACTTTTATACCAATTATTTAATTATTTATTAATTAAATGTTTAATTAATGTAATAATTAATAGGGAGTAAACATTGAAAAGAAAATAATGCAAATACCTTAACATAGGGTAAACATACGCTAGGATTGGGCGAAAATACCTTAACTAGGATGAACATACACCTTATTTCAAAACTAACTAGGACAACTTAACTAGCTATATTTTCTAAATACATTGATGAAATTGAGTAAAATTTTATAAACAGATACATTAACTTCCCCGATTGATTAATATAATATTTAATTTTAAAATACTTATTTTTAAGGTTTTAAAAATTATGAAAAATAAAATATTTAATATTTTTTGTATGATACCCTCTTAGGTTTGGTGCCTTCTGGGGACGTTATCTTAATTTTGATCAAAATGTTCCAAGCAGAAAAATTGTTCCTATTTTAATACCCTATTGATAAATTTCAAAATAACTAGTTAATTATCTAATCCAGTTTTTCATATGTGCCATAATTTTTCATTTTGCTTAAAAATTCTATATTCAACTTACCATAGTTTTGTCATTTATTAATCGATTTTAATGAACTTGGTATCAAATTGAAGATATTTAGAAGATCTTTAAAATTCCTGTTACAGAATTAGAAACAGCTAAACCGTTCAACAGCAACTAGAAAAAATGTGATATTTTTACTTTTAGAGACCCCTAATAATTGTGTTTTAAAATCCAATATTATAATTATTAATTGGGGGAGTTATAGTATCTGTGTTTAAAATTTTATTGAATTTTATCAACGCGTTTAGAAATTATGGCTTGTTGAGTTGTCCTAGTTAGTTTTGAAACAAAGTGTATTTTGATCATATATGAAGAAAAATTCATCTACTATTAATCTCTATTTAGTATTTCTTAATAAAATTTCATAAATGATTCAATGATACATGATAAACTTTATTTTTAAGGAAATATTTTTATTTATTCAGAAAACTTTAGTCAAAGATTATATATTTAGTCAAGTTATTTTTGAATTTTAGTTTTATATAGATTATAAGAAAGAATCTTAAGCTCAGCCTTTGAAATCAATTTGTTGGCATCTTTATTTTGAAGCTTTTGCTGGTTAAGATAATAACGGCTGGCCGATCTTATCGCTTCTGCTTGTTTCTCTTTTGACTTCTTTCTAATAATTTCTGCTTCATGAGGCTGGAATCCCACTTGACTTGATCTTTCCATTTGTGATGACAGCTTTGCTAAACGATGAGATTCAGCCGTTAACTGTTTAGTCTTTCGATGGAGTTTCCTTATGTTTATTTTTAATACGGTAGCATCTATTCCGGTTTCGCGTCGAACCTTTAAATTTGCAGCATAATTTAATCTTTTTTTTCTTTTATATTCTTTCGTCCTTTTCCTTTTGCGAGGTTTCTTTCGGGCGGTAGTTTTACTTATGGTAGCTTGAAGAATTTCTTTAAACTTTTTTTCTTTGGCAACTTTTGAAACACATAGAACAGTTGCGTCAAGTGAAATTTTTTCATATAGGGAAAGGGTTTGAGTACCAATAGATCTTGTTTTCTTATCAAAAGTCATCACCGTAAGTGATGGGCACGGCCCGTGAACCATTTTAGTCGTCCGAATAGGCATTAATATTTTGAAGATTTCTGGATAAGTTTGAGTTTCCTTATAATCTTCAAAGATGTCCAATGAATCGGATGATATGTTAGACATATCATCTAAAGCAGCATCATTAGGTATAACGTCTTTATTCATTAAATTTGGCCGCTGTCCAACCAATTGTGGCGATTTTGAAGTAATCTCTTTTAACTGTGCAAATATGCGGGAGAAACCTTCGCCGGGGTTGCCGACCCTCATGCTTTTACGCTTAAATTTTGGTGCTCAAAAATTTTGAAAATTTTACAAAATTGCTTTTTTTGCCTAAAATTCTTAGTTTTTTGCATTATTTTTGATAAAATACGTTAAAATATGACTAAATAAAGTCAAATAAAGCAGAAAAAGCCTTAAAATTGATGTTTTATGTGTTTTTAAGCAATTTTGGGTCATTTTCAAAATACCCCCCTTATAC
>JAQFZM010003322.1:0-11312 GCA_034695785.1 Galumna obvia
TTGATTTATGCACATTATACTTTTGGAAATTTTAAATTATCTCAAACGGTCTAAGAATGACAGGGTAATTTGTGAATATTTTACTGTTTTTTGGCAAACTTTACAAAAATATGTATATTTTAAAAAATTGCAAGGTAATTTTTAAACTTTTGTAAATTTTCTAAACTAGAACAATTATTAAATATGTGATATAAATTTGATTAAAAAATTCCAACTCTAACCTAGTTAATTTAGACTATATGTTTTAGAAATTATTCCCCCATATATTGGCGAAGACTGTATATACTACATTTTAATTCGCAAACGTAGTTACAAATAGCACAGCTTTTACTCAAATCCGGGAGGGCGGATGGGCGGGCGGGCGAGTGGGTGCAAAACGATTATATATACTACATTATACTATGTAATTGTAGTGAAAAACTGATGTGGGATACTCATATAATAATTTAATATAAACTTGAGTGATGTTATACTGTCTAAAATATGAGAATTTTTTTTGAAATGCTTCTTAACATAAGATTAATTGATAGGAATTATCATTGTAAATAAATTTATATTTTTTATAAGCTAGTTAAGTTTTATTTATATTTTTTACTAAGTACTGTAATGCTAACATGGAAAATTATTTGAATATTCTACTGATTGTTAATGATTAATTTTGGTGTGAAAATTGTCCCTTGATCAAAACAAGAGAGTTAATTTCATAATTTTGTTATTATTTTTAAATAAGTAAGCTTAATTTATTTAATATGTAAATGTCTATAACCAATTAAAAAAATTATTTATTATAAGATTATTAACTCTATAAACTTTAGCCAAGAAAGACATTAAACATTAAATTAAAATAATCTAGATCAAAATTTATGCAATTCATATAAATCCACAAGGTTAAATAAAAAAATGACCTTTAATTTTAAAAATTTTAATAAAGTATATTAATAATAATTCTTTATTTTTAAAACTGTAAAATAATGCAAAAATAATTATAAAATATTCCCAAACAAATTAAATGAAATAAATGGATCAGAAACTTAAAAACATTTTTTAACTAGGTGAAATAGCAAAAAATTCAATTTGTAAAGCCTCCAGTTGAGTTTTAAAATTGTTTATAGATGAATTTCATAAAATATATACCTAATTTCCAGTTTTTAAACTATACATTACTATTATGTACATTTATAATGTACTTTGACCACTTTTTTTAAAGGATAAAAAATTCCATTTAAAGTATAGTAATTTTTCCTCAATCAAAGGTTGTTTACAAATATATTTAGGCAAATATTATGTGAAATATACTTAAGACTAATATAGAAATAGACTATTAATATATGGTTTTAGTGTTAATTCAAAAATTTTAAGACCTTTTTGTTCGAATTTCCATTTAATATTGTGTTAGGGGGCGGAACGATAGGCACACAGTGTGCTGGTACAGTGCAGAAATCGGCTCTGCCAGGAAAAAAAGCGAAGATCTAAGCCACGATCCTGTGATTTCCTCTGTTGTTCCTTTTGTGCCGCCAGATTACGAGTGATATAGTTTATTGAGGACACCAACACAAATAATAAATATGTTATTAAGATTTGAGAATAAATTTTAAATAATAAAAAATGAAAATTTTTTTATATAATATTAAAAAATTAATTCTATTATTTAGTGATTTTATATGATTCTAATTCTTGCTTGCTAAATTAATAAACAACTAAATAACTGTTGTTTTGTTTGTTTATTATTTTGAAATATAGAAAGATAATTTATAGATTATATATTGGGATATAATACACATATTATAATTTTTAAAAGAATATTAATTTCTGAATTAGTTTTTAAAATTTTATATAATTTATTTTACAAATTAATTTAACAAGGTTAATAATAATAAATATAATTGCATCAAAACTGAAATTTTGTTTAATTATTATTTTAAAAGTTATTTATTAAATTAGTTTAAATTATAATTTATAACCTTCGGTTTAAATATAGTTACACTATATTTAATTTAAATTAAATATTTATTTTTGCAAGTTTATTTTGACAATTAATTTTTTTACCAAGATTAATAACAATAAATATAATTTCAATGATTAATAAATTGCTAATATTCCTAGTTATCTTAAGAGACCCCCAAACTGCCCATCCCTTTATTTATATGTTAGGAAAGTTTACAGAGAAAAAAATTAATCACAAAAGGCTTAAAATAATTGGAATTATATTAGTTTTGATAAATACCTTTTGTGTGAATTATTTGGATATTTATTTAAATGCGATGCAAAACATTTATGGTATTCGTTGCGACACTTTTCATGTCATGACTTCAGACCGAAGTAATCATTTATTTTCTCCGACAAATACCTTAGGCATTACTTCAGAGCACAGCATTTATTTTCATTAGAATTTTGGGTTTTTCTAAGAAATAATTGGAAAAATATTTCATTAATCTTATACATTATCTTGGTTAAATAGGAATTTACTTATAATTGCTTTTGGATAAATAAAATTTTTTCTAATTCTGCTTGTTGACAATCTTAGTGTTGCCTTCTTAAATAATTATCAAATCATACTAATGAAGGTTAAACTTTGTTAGGAGTAATAAATTGTTAACGCTATCGTTCTTCGATTGAATTTATTTTATTTATAAACTATACTTATAACGATTTCTTTGCAATATGAAAGTTCAACTTCATCATGTTAATTTATAAAAGGCAATATATTTTTTTAATTATTTTTTATTCATTGAAAATAATTCTCTATATTTTATTTATGTAATATCTAAATAATTTCTAAACCGTTTGAATAATTTATGATATAAGTCTATAATTTTTGATAAAGCGTTTCATAATTAAAATAAAATTGTTGATAATTTATAGATAACAATAAGATAAAAAATTATTTAGTAGTTATTTTAATTTTTGAAAATATTTTAATTAATTTTTGAGTAAAGATTTAATATTAATATATTATATTTACAATTCATACATGAATATAAGTTTAATAATATTAATTCTTTGAAAGAGAATGTTAATTTTTGTTACATTCCATTTTATAGTTATGAAATATAGTTTGTTACTTTGTCCCATTTAGATTTGTTAAAAAATTATGTTTGAGTTCTTAGCTTTGGGAACTTACAAAAATACCTTTTACCTATGTTGAGTTATTTATCTTAGATAATATATTGAATATTTAGTTTTTTTAAATGTTGATTAAATTCATTTAATTTTGTTTAATTTTTTAAAAAGGAATTCATGAAAATTCCCATAAGTTATTTGAATAAATTTTGAAATATTTGATATTTAAATAAGAATTTTATTA
Source organism: Galumna obvia (assembly GCA_034695785.1). Classification (NCBI taxonomy): domain Eukaryota; kingdom Metazoa; phylum Arthropoda; class Arachnida; order Sarcoptiformes; family Galumnidae; genus Galumna; species Galumna obvia. The sequence goes on from JAQFZM010003322.1 coordinate 3,305, forward strand.
CAGTTTTTATATATAAGATATAAACTTTGTTATGACTCACAACTCATAACCTATTAGTTATAAAACATTTTTATCTTTGATATTAATTTTTTCTAAATGGAAATTTCACGAAATTTTATATTAAATATACATTACTTTTCTTTTATTTATATATTTTTGATGGAAAAATAACTAGTTTATTTGAAATTTTCTCTTAAATTATTAAAAATTATTAAAATTATCAAGTTAGAATTGATTATAACAAAAAATACGATATAAAATGGAGACTGTAATTTTTGCCAAGTTTTTTTTATTATATCCATTTAATGTAATATTTTTTAATTGGGACCACCAACGTCGGATTTATTTTATCTAAAAAATAATCTAAATTTTTTTTAATAATTAACAAATAAATTCATTAAAAACCAATTTAATGAGAATAGTTATTTGCGTATTTTTTCACTACATTTACATTGTAAGTGTAATATACAGTCAATCCAAAGTCGATTTGGGATTGGTTTTAGACTCACAATTTTTTACTAGATAAAGATATCTTGAAAATTCTTTCAGTTAATGAAACTAGAAAAAATGACGCACAAAATGCAATTGACAAAATTTAAATTGTGCAAGCTGTTTTGACATGATAATAGAATAGAAACATAGTAGATATTTTAAGATTTTGTTAAGAATTTATATTGATCAAAATAAAAAATCTTAAATATTTCTCGTTAGAAAAATTAAACATGTGTAAGGTAAATTGAAAAATACACATTGAACATGATGACAATAAATATTAATGAAAATTTAATTTATCAAACTCAATATTGGTGAATAATAATGAATGAGGAATTTAAGTTAAAAAATGTCTTTAATTGATAACACATTATAAATACATCCTTTATGGATGAAACATTGTTTTATTTTCAATTACTATCGAAAAAATTGCAAACTTTTATAAATAAGTGAAATCAAATAAAAACAAATGTCAGAATTCACGGCACAAAAAATGCAGTTTTCAAGGGAGATAAATCTCTACAAATTTCATCATGATTATTTAATTATTATTAACTATAGTTGTTAAAAATCATCTATATAGATTTGAGCGACAATTATTTTAGTTTTATAATCTGAAAAAAATTTCATGATATCTTTGTTTTGTAAAAAGTTATGAGTCCATAACCAATCCCAAATCGACTTTGGATTGACTGTATATTACTGGTCAGAAATATTTCAACTAATTTTTTAATATTCTTTCACTAATTCCTATTTCACTCACAATAACACAATCATTGATAAAGTTAGGCCATTACTATAGTAATCTGCTATGCAAAATAAATTTAAAAATATTATTTTTGAATACAGTTAACATTTTTAAACTTACATCCGCTTCTATACAATTTTTCCTCAAGTCTTTAAATTTGTTTACCAAAACAGATACACGAGAATCGAACTCTATCTTTTCAAAATTTGTCTTGGTCACAAATTTATTATATTCATTTTTAAGAGCTTATAAATTTATAAATAACTTTTCAATTCATTCTTAATATTTGTGATTGATTAGGGTAAATCTAGATAATTAAATATACAAAAAGTTCGTCTAAAATTCAACGAATTATATTTTATATACAAACATTGAGATAATTTATATATAATATAAATCAGGAATGGCTAAAGAGCCGAGCTCTAGGGGGGTATTTTGGGAATGTCCCAACATATCTAGTATCTGTCCATAGACGCTAATGTTAAGGGTCCCAAACTCGTATGGGGGTATTTTCAAATTTTAGCCTCGTAGGGGGGGTATTCCAAAATCCCCCTTTTAGCCATTCCTCATATATTTAAATTAAATTGGGTATAATTACAGTTTTTGGAAAAAGTTTTATTCCTTTTAATTTTTGACTATTATTTTGTATATATTCGAAATAATATGATTCACTAATAAACTAGATGTAGAAACACGTACCAATACCATCCTGTATTTATCATATTTGCAAAACTCCTTTTATATCTAACATACAAAGTCATATATGTAAAGGATTTTAACTCAATGTAAAAGTATTCCGACAAATTGTTCAAGAACGTCAATAAATTTTTTAGAATTTAGTAAATATGGAAAAGGAAGTTGTGCCTTTATAAAGTTATTATTACTAAGTTAAAAACTAATAAAATTATTTCCAGCTTATTTCCTTATATAAAAATAGTAGGCGATTGTCATATATATATATATAATTTAAGTTATTATAATATCCTGTATTTTATTTTTATTAATATTTATTTTTTTGAAAGAATATCTTAATTTTTAAGATGAAAATACAAATTCTTAATTTATATTTGATAATAATTGTGGTTAGTTTAGTTTTTTGTGACACTAAATTTAAAGATAATTTTAAAGTATTTAATTCGAGTAAATGGGATATAATTGGATCAAACAAGACTTGCATAAGTATATTAAATTTTTAAATATATAGTTAATTTATATTTTAAATATAAATAATTTAATAAAAAAGTAAACTTATTATATTAATTAAGAATAAATATTAGTATAAATTTCATTACAATAAATATTTTCACTTTGCTAATAAAGAGCTCTTCCCAACTCAATTGAGTTGTTCTACAACTGAGGAAAATCGTGTGAAAATTGATTGGGGAGTAATGGCTTTGACAGCATTTCAAGAATATGGTTATGGTCACAATTTTACCTCGACTTCTATTGTTAGTAAGGAAAATTTTAAAATTGGTTCATTATTTTTCTTGAAAGTAAAAATGGCAATTCCATCTAGCATAATTCTTAGTTCCCAACTTATATTAATAGATAATAAAGATTATATTAATCTTAAAACTGGCCTTTATCTCAACAATTACATCTTGGTATTTGATATTAATCAAAGCCTTATTAAAACTGGTTTCAATTTGAATAATGAAATATATTTTGATCATTATTTGAATAATGACACGGATTTCAGTGAATTTCAAGAATTGGTATTTGAAGTGAACCAAGATCAATTATTATGGAAATTAAGTGAAATGATAATATCAAAAAGTTTTAAAAATGAAAGTCATTTCACTAATGAGACTAATTTTAATGTTCTAATTAGCCTGCAAGTCATTAACCCATTTAAGGATAAACCTCGTGAAGATATGACCAAATTTTCTACTAATTGGAATATTGATTGTACCTCGTTTATGTTGGACAAACTCATACTTGCTACAAATTATAAAAAGAGTAAACCAGATATAAAACCGGTGAAAAAAATTTGTCAGAATATTAACAAATCATTAAAGAAAGATCACCAAGTCAAAATTAATCAAAATGAAACTAATCTATCAGAAAATAAAAATCATGGTAAATCAAGTCTTATCATTATCATTATTGTGGTATCAATTCTTTTGTTTATTTTTATAATTGTCATTTCTATTGCTGTTTTGATAATATTCAAACAAAAGAAGAAATTAAAACAAGATGCTATTGAGAGAATGAGTCAATATGATGATATTGACTTTAAAGATAATATTTATCAAGAACCTGTACATTGTAATCAATATGAAGACATTGGTGAAAATAATGATTACAGTATTTATCTGAAATTAAACGAAGGAAAGGCCATTTATGAGGATATGTCAAAGGAATAGAATATTATTATTTAATTACTTTTTAATGTAAATTTAAACGATTTTATAAACAAAAAATAAAAATTTGATTTTAGATTTATCATTTATAAAATTTATTATTTTACATCTTTTTATTATTTAATTATTCCTTAATTCAAAATTCATTTTATATTATTTATTTATTTAAACTAAAAATTATCAATAATCTATTAATATAATCTTTAAAACTGTAATAATTTGAATATTAATAAAGTGATTTTCTCAAATATATTAATCTTTTTATATACAATAGATCCTTTATTTAATTTTTAAAATAGTTTTTTTATTAATTTTTCACTACATTTACGTTGTAAAGTGTAGTATATGTAATTGTAAATAATATATATTTTTTGATAAAAATTGAATAAATATTGATATCAGGTTTAAAACAAATAAAAGGAAATATAATTAACTCAAATATTTAATTCAATTTTTTATAAAATAATTTTTAACACTATTAATCTAATAATTAATTGATATGAACAGGGTAAATTTTTCATTAAATAAATGTATTTATATCCAAAATATTCTTAAAAATATAATTGTAACATTATTTCGCAAAATTTTATTATGTAATGTTTTAAATCACAAAAAATAATTAAAAATATCTAAATTTTGAAAAAATTGTTCAAATTTCAATTATAAAAATTAAAATTCGGAAACTTTTAATTTTATTTAAACAAATAATTATTATTAAAATTATTATATATAGCTATTAAAAGTTAATTTCATTAAATTAATTATACTTTAATTATGTCTTTCCCTATAATTTTGTGTTTAATATTAATTGAAATAAAAAATTTTGAAAACTAAATTTAAGAGCAATTTTTGAGATGAATAGAAAATTACCAGTGGATGAAATACATTTTAACTTTCAACAATACGGATGAAATGCAAATGTTATTCGGATTAATTAGAAGTTTAAAAAGTATACTATTGGTAAAAATTTTCACAAATTTTATGCATATAATATTTTTCATTTAATGAAAGTATTAAAGAGAAAATAATTTTTAAAACAGTTTTCAATATAAATATAGAACTCATATTTATTCATTAGAAACAAATTTAAACAATTGAATCTAATATCGGGTCCACTCATCGTTTCAATGAATGAAGAGATAAATAACTTTCTTTTATAATGTAAAACATTGCTATTGAGGTAACGATAGAGATATTTTCGCGGTTTATGTACCGCCTGGGTTACATCACAACTGCATAAGTTTACCGAAACTAATGTTAAATGACTAGTGAATAGAAATATTAATTAGAAAAGTATTCAAATAAAAATCATAACAAAACTTAAAGAAATAAAATGTTTTCTTCATTTCCATGTATTAAACTGTAATTCCCAATGAAAATAATGTAACTCAAAATATGCTTAAACCCAATCATAATAAATCGTGATTTCCATAAAAATATATTATATTAGCTATCGCCAAATATACATATCATATGTATAGTCAATTTTTGTCATCCATAGAGAATACATGGATGACTTAGGGTTATAACGAATGAACTCATGATTTTGGCTGTAGCAATATTATATCATTTGTTATTACTCTAATATTTTTATTTTTAACAAATGACCACAATGCAAATCGAATAGCACACAGAATTAATAATGGCCTGTATACAAAAAGCCATAAAATTCGTTGGTTTATCCGTTCGTTGACATATTCACTGACATTTAAGTGTAGAAACAAATTCTTCTTATATACAAAATATATTAACTCTTCTAATGATTCACTCCTTATTCTCTTATATAAGAGATTTGTTGTTACTCTTCTTTTTTAAAAAGCGATTTTATTTTCTTCATTTTTATTCAATTTCTATTATTTACTCCAGAATTTATTCTTTATTTATTAAATGTGTAAAAATAGTTCAAAATACTTATTTATAATATGTTGTTTATGCCATAAGGTTTCTGGATTAAAAAAATAAAAGAAAATAATAAGGTAATATTAAAATAATCTTTAATAGAATTATATATCTTACTATGGTTTTAAAAATTTGTTTATTTTAAAAATTATTTTGATTAAACTTGATTCAACAATCCAAGAAGACTTTTCTAAATTATAGTAATAAACTTTTGTCGATTATTTTAGTCCTAGATAAATATATTGAAGAATAAAAATAGATAAGCATAAATTTTATTAAGATATTTATATGAAAGCAAGTATAATTATATAATGCTAATTAATCATTTGATTATTAATATTTTTGTTTTTGAAATTTAGATTTATAATCAATGAACTTTTAATTTAGTTTTATTATATTTTATTCCATAAAAAATAATATTTATCTTAAAAAGAATACAAATCTATTTATAAATTAATTAGAGAAATATTTTATTAAAGCATAACTAACTAAGATATGTTTGGAATGAAATTATAATGAAATATACAGTTAACTCTTCTATCTGGAACTCTCGTAACTTGAATTCATGTCTATCTTGAATTGGTTTTAAAGGCAATGTTTACCCTTAATTACTTTGATTACAATTTCATTCTTGAATTTCAATTTTATCTATCTTAAATTAATAATCCTGATCTCAACCCATTTAAGATAAGATAATCAACTGTACTAATTTTATTTGAATTGTATATTATAAAAATCAATAATTATTCTATTTTTGGTTTGAATCAATTTATAAAATATATTTTATTCTCTTAAAATATTTTTAATTTTTATTGAAAATATCTAGTACTTTGAACATTAAATATATTTCGAAAGCCAACTGAAAACTCAATATTTTATTTCTATTTACCTCAAATATAGTCTATTAATTTTGGAATAATTAGGTTTTATTCTCTTTATTTAAAGAAAAGCAATTACTATTTAAATTTAAAAATTAGTCATTAATTATTAAAAAAATATTTGAAATGAAATTTGAATTCTGATTAACAAAATTAAATTATTTTTATAAATGAGTTTTTTATATTTTGACATAAATTTTATAAATTTATATATTAGTTTTTCTAAATCATATTCAAAATAATAATTTTATATTTATGATATTTTCAAAAATTAAAACAAGCTATATTTTTATCCAAATAAATTGAAAATCTTAATCCATTGTAATAAATTTTAATAAACGTCTATTTTTACAAAACGATTTTATATACTACACCTTACAACGTAAATATCGTGAAATATGATTTCTAATTTCTTAAATTAAAGTCAATTAATCTTGTATTATTAATGGCTAGTTTAAGAAAATTATCTAAGAAATGTCATTATAACTTTACTTATAAAACAATATATATAACTAACACTACTAGACCAGGGATGGCCAAAACATCGAGTCCTAAGAAGAAAATATGACCAAATAACCCCTAGATCAAAAAGTTTCAACAGAAATTGTTTCTGTCTACAGAGGCAAATGCCAAGGGCCTTAAATACTGGGGAGGGTATTTTGCATATTTTTGCATCGTAAAGGGGAAAATTCCAGAATCCCCCATTCGCCATCACTGTACTTGATTAATTCATTATTTTATGCAATGTAATTCATTATATTAAGTTAATTAATTAGTTTTATTATTTGCAAAATGATTTTATAATGGTTGAAATATTATTTACCTTAAATCCATAATATTACAATGTTTATCACCTCGTTTTCCGGTTGCTTTTATTGTCTTTACGTTTATTTCAATTGTCTTTCTTAACATAGAAATGATTTTAATCATTTGGAATCTTTTTTTTAAATAAAATTTTTTAAAAATATTTAGACATTTTATTAATCGAAATAAAATTTTAAATTAAAATAACATTCTAAAATTATATAATTAGATAAATTTTTAAAATTTGTAAATATTTTTTTTAATTCAGCGATGTCAAAATTCAATGGATTTTCCATAATACACTTTTATTAAAACAAGATTGCAAAAATAACCATAGGAACTTTATGAACTTAATAATATTTTTGCCATAAAATAAGAAAACGGTCATGGTTTCTTTTTAATAAATTGATTATACATTAATTCAAAAATAAGGAAATAAATTCCTAAGACTATAAAAGGCATTAAAACTTTAAACAATCCTTTAACTTGCTCAATTGAAATATTTTCAAATACATCAAATGTTATTTTTCTGTTGATAAAAAGTCCAATTTTGTTTCGAAATTGAACAACATTAATTATATAGTCATAAATACCACTCTCTTTGAATATTCCGATTCTTTAAAGGAATAGAAATAATTAAAAAATAACTAGATAAGAAATAAAATATGGTTAATGACATACACCAGGTTTAAAATTGTTGACAATTTATCATCAATTGTATATTTGTTTGTCAATGAAAAATAGGGTTGAATTTGATTAACATTCTCTGAAATATGAAAATCTATGTCTTCACGAAAGTCATCGGATATTATTAAAGCCTTTAA
>JAQFZM010003323.1:0-11312 GCA_034695785.1 Galumna obvia
ATATTAAAATCATCAAGGTTTACTCGATTAGCATTAGTGTGACCAGCTCTTCAACAAGTAATCAAGGACTAAGCATGGTGGAATCAAGTACTAATCATTGACAAAAAATATTACATTGAGGAAAAATTTTAAATTCCTTTTATATGAAGAATCAGGTGATATAAAAAGATTTGTCTTGAATTTCTTTTAAATGGAGTTCTATAGAAAGGGTCTTGAACAATTGTTTTAATTAATTTACCCCACAATCGGTCTAACGATTAATAAAATGGTGATAAATAGTAGGCAATGTTGGACAAATTAAACTAATAAATTCTTAATCCGATTCACTATTGTTTAAGGCGGTTTCATTTGACGAAATATTTTGGCTCATTTTAATGGCATTAATTTTGTTCTTATGAAAAAATGATCTTTAATAGTCTCTCATATAGGGTGACCAACTCTTTAACAAGTAATCAAGGCATAAGAATGGTAAAATCAAGTACTTATCATGGACAAAAATTTTTATTTAAAATACAAATTATTAATTGAATGTAAAAATGTACTTTGAGTTAGATTTAGCGGTTTTAATACAATTTTTATCTTTAATAAATGATTTAAAATCAATCTATTTAACCGTAAAATAATTTTTGATGTAAATCTCAGCTTTAATTGATTTAATGGTTAACCTATTTTTCTCATCTGTCCAAATTTTTTTCAAATGACTGAATACTCTTTCAATAAAATCATTACAGATTGGTATTGCCATAATTGTTTCCACTATTTTGGTAAGATTTGAACAATTAAATCCTGATAAGAGACTGCAATATTTGGAAATTACATCTTTATCTTGTGTTACTTGTGTTGAAAATATTAAGCCTTTCATTAAACTGTTTATTTCATCAAAAAGATTGTCTTTGTCTATATCTAATTTCAATAAATTAGAAATTTCAATCATATTATTATTTGGCTCTTTTTTATGGCATTTATTTTGTTCTTATGAAGAGATGACTTTTGATGGTCTCTTACAGCTGACACTCCCGAGTATTTGACAGTAAAATCTGAATTACATTAACGGCAATTTGCAGTGTATTCATTTTTTTGTGGTAAACATTCTTTGAACTCATCATTTTTTATCCAATCATGTTGGAAACGGTTTAACCTTTTCTTTGGTTAAACCGAATTTTCGCCAATTTTTGTAAACAATGATTGAATGAAAGCACAATTACTAAGTTAATAAGCAAACAATATTTATTACATTTTAAAATTTATTACAATGAATTTTTTCTACAAATTATTGAACAATAATATACATTTTTAAAACATGAGATTAGTTTTTTGCTTAAATTACAGTTCTTTTTGTTAAAAATTTCTAAAAATTATTTTCAAAATTAATCATTTTTTCAATTTTTAAATCAAGTACTCTTTCACATCCTTGATGAATACTATCAAGGACTCTCCTAAAATAGGCCAAATCAAGTACAATCCTTGATTATCAAGTATGGGTGGTCACTCTAATTAGCATGTTTAGACTTTCCTCTAGATATTCTTTATTAATTACGATCATGGTATTCTATGTGCTACTGTTCTATTCTATATTGGCAAAATCAATTTGAGCTGATAATTCACCTTCATGACAAGTGTCATTATGAGATTGAATAATAAATTCGGTAACACTGTGTTTGATTTTGGGCCGTTTGGCTTTGACTTCTATCCGGGCAATTCTAAATATGCTTGAGTTAAAATTGTTGCTCAAGTAAAAGGTTGATCAAGATAATTTTCGCTTTTAAAAAACATTTTTAGATATCCATTATATAATTCAATATTACGATAACCAGGAGTATCACATGATCTATCAAATTTAATTTCATCGGTAGCATATATTTGGTTTAATCTGGATATGCTTTTAATGATAAAATAATCAAAAGTTAAAAATTATTTCCTAATTAATATTACAAATAGAGGGAGAACTTGTTTAACCTTTAATCCTTAGGGCTTTTCTAAATCATATTTTAAAGATAGGAGAGGATATTATATTTTTAAAAAAAGTTAGCACATTAAACCCAAAAAATTTTTATTTATTAATTGATTATAAGGAAATAAATATATCTGAAATGGAATATACAGTTGAGGAAATAACTATCGACCGTTGATTGAACCTTGATAATTTTTGAATGGATTTTTAGGATTTTGAGTGGTTTTCACCAAAATGATCTTGGATTAATATAATTTACTAAAAATAAATTTGAAAAAATTAGCATCAAGATATATTTATATAAAACCCTATTTCAAAAAAACTCAACAATTTTATACAAATATTTGTATTAAAGTATAATTTTATTGACATATTATTAAATATTCATACATTTTTATAATCATAATGAACGTGGAAATATATTGTAATGGTTAATTTGTCACCATGGCTACAATTTTATCCAACCTTCAAAAATATTTTTTTAAATCATCAATGTAATATATGAATTCGGTAGAGAAATTCACGCTGATTTCGAAAATGTTTATATAATTTATCTAACATGGTCGATTTGTCGATGTTCGACAAAAAAAATATTTTTTTAGAATATAAATGTGAATAATTCAAAAACCTATTATTTTATTCAAATTCTAATATAATATTCCTAATCAGGGTATATTTATCTATCAAATTCATATATTACATTAATGATTTTTCTTAAAGATTTTCTCAAGGAGTGGCGAAAATTTTAGACATGGTGACAAATTTATCATCACAATATTTATTTATTGTTATGGTGATTATAAAAATTCATAAATGTTTATTGAAATGTCCATTAAAATATACTTTAATATAAATATTTGTATAGAATTATTAAATTTTTTTGAAAAAATGAATTTCTTAATTATATCTTGATGATAATATTATAAAATTAATTTTTTTAAAATTCTAATTATCCAATATCATTTTGGTGAAAACCGCTCAAAATTCTAATAATCCATTCAATAGTTATCAAGATACAATCAACGGTCAATAGTTATCTCTTCAACTGTATGTGCATTTTGTGTGCAAAATTACTTATATTGTCGAGAATTTTATTAAGAATATATCAGTTAATAATAATTTATTATTTAATAAAATAATAAATAAATAATATTATTTCATTTAACTTATAAAAAACTTTTGTTTCTATGATTTCAATATATGTGAGTAATTTTCAGTTTTAAATTTGGCTCAAATTTGTTGTGAAATCCAAATCTATAGTCACGTGAATAACACGTTTTATACAAAAGTAAAGTGGTTTTAGTAAAACCAGTTTTTAATCCGTGAAAACATAAACTAAAAATTTTTCCTCCATTTCAGAGTTTATTTTGTCTAATTTGACTTTAAATGTGTTTAAAATAATTTTTAATAAAATTTTGTCTCAATTAAAATTTGTTACCGACTCAACCACTAAATCACTCAACCATTCAAATACTTGTCATTTCTGGCAAATAAGTGTTGCCCTTATGCTGTGCTCAGAATAATTGGTGAGTCATTGAGAATAATATACGTATTTTATGGAAATCTATAGTTGATTTATAGCCAACGCAACGCAAAAGCGCATTGTTTGGGCGCCATATTTATTTTGGGATTGTCTTTTATAAAAATAGTACGTTTGCTATTTAATATAAACTTATTTAAAGACATACTTTTTTGTTAACCCTATCTCTATTGATAAGTTGTTGTAAACAAATTATGAATTTAAAAGTGTAAATAAAAAATAGCAAACGTACTATTTTTATTAAAGAAAAATCCAAAACAAATATTGCGCCCAATCAATGCGCTTTTGCGTTGCGTTGGCTATAAAAGTGGTTTCCTCTTCCCTTTGAGTTGTTTTTTGTGTTTTGGATTGGGTTTAGTCTTTGTGTCTCTCTTTTCATAGCATAGACTGCAGTTTCGATCGAAATATAAGTATTAAATCATTTGTTATTTCATATAATTTGAGTCTTAGTTTTTCACTTTTTTGTCTTAATTTTATTTTTATTTTTTAAGTTTTAGTCATCAAATATTAGTGATATTTATTTAAAATCGAATACAATTTGATTTTCAATCACTTGTTGTAATAGTAGTTCTCACGTGTTGTGACAATTGGCGCCATTCATCTATTAATCCATTTATTTCTTTTTTTCACTCTTTCAATGATTTTTTTATATCATTGAATTTACAGTTGATTTATAAGACATTTTGTTTATCGTTAAAGAATATTGAAGTGAAATATCGATTATAGTATCAGATGGGAGACAAACAGTAAGTTTTTATTGATATTTTAGTTAATATTTATTAATATTTGAGTTTATTTAAGACCACTCATCGAGAATACAACAGCTCTGGACGTCGAGTCCGGAAAAGTGGATGAAAAACAGCGTAAATCTAAACTTATTTTGTTATGACTTAAAATAAGTAATAAATTAATGTTATATTAGTGGGCGCTCTAACGGCTCAAGTGATGAATAATCCACAGATATTGGCGGCCATGCAGTCAAAGTTAGCCGGAATGGTTGGAATGCCTTCTGGTTATTATGAAACACTTCCTAATGTCGTTAAACGAAGAGTCAAAGCACTGAAAAAGATCCAAATCGAGAGAATTAAAATTGAGGGACAATTCTTTAAAGAAGTCCACGAATTGGAAGTGAAATATGGCCTCAAATATGAACCGCTTTATAGGAAGAGGACAGACATCGTTACCGGTGTCTATGAACCAAATGATGACGAATGTGACTATCCATCAGATTCTGAAGAGTCTGAAGAAGATAACGAAGTGGTCACTGAAGAGAAACCTAAAACAAAGAAAGAGGACACCGAAGAAGAGAAAAAGACTAAAGGAATTCCTGAGTTTTGGTTAACGATATTCAAAAATGTGGACATTATTAGTGAGAACATCCAAGAACACGATGAATCCATTCTTCACCATTTGAAGGACGTGAGAGTCATTTTAAACAAAGACCCGCCCGTAAGTCATTTGTCCACTAATTAAGAGCTCATCTAATCTTTTGATTGTTTAGGGCTTTAAACTCGAGTTTGTATTCGATGCGAACGAATATTTCGAAAATGAAATCCTTACCAAAGAGTATGACCTTAAATGTGATGCAGATTTAGACGACCCCTGGAGTTATGACGGCATTGCTATTGTTAAAGGAAAGGGGTATGTATTGACTCTTATTTGATGGATGAGTTTTTAATTTTGTTGTTAAAAGTTGTAAAATTGATTGGAAGAAAGGGAAAAATGTAACCGAAAAAACTGTGACTAAGAAACAAAAGCACAAATCTAAGGGTCAGGTCAGGACTGTTACCAAAACTGTTAAGAATGACTCGTTTTTCAATTTCTTCGATCCTCCGGAAGGTATTATAAATACATCCTTTTTATTGAATTAAATATTATTTATTGCATTGAATTAGTTCCTGAAAATGATGACGATTTGGATGACGAAACTCATGCCTTACTTCAGGCTGACTGGGAAATTGGAGAAGTGATCAGACAGTCACTCGTTCCTCGCGCTGTCCTCTTCTTTACCGGAGAAGCTATGGATGATTATGACGAAGAAGACGAAGAGAGTGACGCTTATGGTGAGGAAGACGAAGAAGACTCCGAAGCAGATGAAGACTTTTCGCCACCGAAGAGTGCCGGCAAGAAAAAAGGTAAGACCGGCCATAAGAAAGGCACTGATGGCGAGAAACCGCCCGAATGCAAACAGCAGTAAATTAGTACTAAATTTCGATTTAATTTTAGGTTCTCTTAAATAATAGAAATGATTACATGTTTTTATAAATCAGTTTTTGAACATTTTTTTAATTTCAATCTTAAATTCATAATTTGCCCTTAATTTGCAATTTTCTCTTATTTTAGAATAAAATCACATTTTTTTTAATTATTTGATTAGAAATTATTTAATTTGAAATTATTTCTCATTTGAATCGTTTATTGGTTTCGATTTACAGCAATTCAATAGTGATATCCAATGATTTGTTTGGAAAACTTTGAACAGAGAATATGACTGAAAGAATACAATTTCCAAAACTATTTATCTGAAGCTTTTGGACAAAATTCGCGACAAATTTTTTTAATTTCTATATAAATGCAAATAAAATGCTTTCAAAATAATAGTTAACTAAAATTTTTTACAAAACAAAAAGTATTTGAATTATTATTTGATTATATTTGAAGAAATTGTTGCTCAGATTTGACGTACATTTCTCTCATTTCTATTAATAGATTTTATGAAACATTTATTTAAATTACAAATTAATGCCTGTTTTCCAATTAACTAATTTTTAATTGACTTTATATATGTCTGTTTTAAGGCTGAGTCCTCTGCCCTCGCATTTTGCCAAACATTAAGCTTTTCCTTAAAATTTTCTTTTATTTTTAAAATAGTTTTTATTCTTATAATTATTATAATAAATACGAAAATGTAATTGAATTCAATTCAGTAGACAAATGACTGAAACAGCTGTAAAAGTGGTCCAAAATTAATGCTATATTTAATTACTTAAATCAGTTTTAATAACTCTTATTGTTATTCATTGATTGCAATAAATATAATTCTGTTATTTATTTAAATGAATGTAATTTTCACCAATAATTCAATTGAATATCTGTTAACTTCAGTTGAGTTGTTTTCTCACTTATATTTTCATTTAATTCGTTGCAAAAAATCTTTTAGTCATTTTTCTAATCGAAGCGACACTTTATTTAAATTGTATTTAATTTTTTAAATCAATTTTTTCAACGATAAGATATAAATGGAGTTTAAATATAGACTCAAATTGTACTCAAAATATATGTTTTTATACAATAAAAAGCATTGAAATCTTGTCTTTGATTTGAAGAATCATTTGAACAGAACTTCTATTGATTGATAACATCTAAGAAAGTGTCGATTAAATAAATATTTAGATTTACTTCTATATATACTTCTATTCATTTCGACAAAAGATTTTCTAAATTTCATATCCCTATGAAATAGTTATTCAAAACTCAAATTTCTCTAATTTTTTTAAAGTGATTTAATGAGAAATTTATTGAAAATCTGTCACTTCAATAGTATTCAAACAGTGATTGCTTTTGAAATTGTTTTTTAGTTTGTTTTAACTTCACTCTTGTTTAACCAAATGACTTTTCAATCGATAGTTTCTCTGGTGATTCAATTAGTGATACTTTTATCGCAAATAAACTCATTGAATGATTGGATCTCAATATAGATCGCAATTTCATATGTATTTCGAAATAATAATTTGGTGTTCAGTAAAGTATATAAATGGTAATATCGGAACCTGTGATCGGATATATTTCAATTATAATAAAATTGAGCAAGGCAAAGCAAATCTAACCCTATTTCAAAGTTTGAACATAAGTTATGGTTTAAAAATTGGAGATTAATATTAATTACATTTTATTTAAAATTAGTAAAAAATATAAATTTTAATTCAATACATAAATAGATTACAAACTTTTATAGTTTAATCCGAAAACAAAGTTTAGTAGTGAGTTAAGAGTCAGCGAGGCAACACGCCAGACAACACGCCCCCAACAAAGCGATACAACAACACTGTTCGTCAGACATTCCTTCTTGTCTTCTGTTTTCGGTTATAATAATAGTCTGTGGCTGTGGTTGTTGTGTATATGGCTGTTGATATGGTTGGGGTTGATATGGCTGTTGGTAACCTGGCTGTGCCTGAAATGTGTTTGGCGGTTGATATCCTTGTTGGTAATTAGGTTGTGCCTGTCCCGGTCCTTGGAATTGGTTGTACTGAGGGTTATATGGCTGTTGTTGTCCCTCTTGATAGAACTGACCTTTATTTGAGTCAAAATCAATTAAAGAGTAATTTTTTATTTTATAAAAACAATGAATGACATACCGGTCGGGTTATACGGTGGCGGAGGTCCAGACATTTCACATATATTTTATTTCCAGAAATGAATTTACTTTCAATTTGTTGTAATAAATAAATTATATAACGATTAACGAAATCACTATTGAAGTGAAATCAGTTTTTTTGTCTCACTTTTGAAATATTTTTAGTGACGATTTCCTTCAATTATTTGGTTGTTAATAGCAATCACTGATTAAACTAATTATCGTTTGATTTCAAGCCATTAAATTTGATAAAAGTTTTCATATGAATCCTGAAATATCTGTTGGAATAACACTTCAAATATATTTATAAAATGACTAATAATTAACAAAAGAAAAGGTTTAATGACTCGACTCTTTCAATATAATAGACTATTCATTTGAAAAACTTTGAGACAATTCTCTTGTTTTTTAACATTTAAATGTTAAGTCAAATAAAAGGTTTTTTTTGCATTATTTAACGATTAGTTAATCAAATTTTGAAATCAAGTAATTTATTGAGTTTTACATCAAACTTAAAAATAAAATCTTTCATTAATAAGTAATTTCTAATTATATTAAATGTTAGACAAAATACATTCAAAAAATAAATAATAATCTGAAGATTTTATGACTTCTGAGGTTCAATGGATTTATGATTAAAGTGATGACACATTCGTTGATATTTACTTAGAAATGTTTTTATAAGAATTTTAGTCTATTTTTAGTTAACTTGGATTTCGATTTTTGACAATCAATTGAATATTGTTTTAAAATTTTTAATTATTTAGTTTTTAGGAACTAAAATTAATTAAATTGAATCTACTTAAACTAATTTAATTGTTAACACAATTGTAACAAAGTCAGTTCTCCACTTATCATGTCTCGATATAACCAGGTTAAGTTTAACTATTTTAATTATGTTTTTATGATATTTGTAATGTAAAATGTTCTCGATATAACCAGGTCAATTTCTTGACAATCTGGTTATATCGAGAACAGACTGTATCAAAATATAGAAACTTTAATAGGAGATTAAATGTTTAGTTTATTGTATAAATTTTTATATAATTATATAAATCTTTAAAATTCACAAAAATATCGGTTAAAATAAAGCCTTATTTATTCAAAGAAAATGTTTTAATAAAATTAGTTTTATAGTTAAATGCGTTTTATTTTACAATTTTTAAAATAAGAATATTTTGTTTATAACATTGGATTCTATAAATTAATGGAAATTTATTCACTTTTTATAAATATTTATTAATATCTTATTATTATAAATGACTCTAAACTTATTTTTAAATCACATTAAAGTAAATGATTTTAAAAAACTTTTATAAAAAATTATAAAAACAATATTTTGATTAAATTTTGTGAAGTCTTTTTGATTAATAGAAGAGTATTTGATATAATGAAGTAAATTATTTGCAACGAAAACGAGCGGCAAAACCACAGAATAGACAAATAGAAGATAAAAGACATAAATACGAAGGAATTAAACAAAAATATTTACAAAATTCTTGAATCAAAACAATTGGAAAATATAAACATTGAATAATTCGATCGGAAAATCCTTTTTGACTAGAGTGGTGATCTTGATCAAATTCATCATCAAAGTTGACTTCAGTCTTCGATATATTAATGAGACTATCCTTAAATCCAATCATTTGTGAGTCATTATAATCACTAAATTCATTGCATTTCAACAAAATTTGTGGAAATGATTTGGATTTTTGTGTGGATACGATAACTTCAAAGTTGTTCAGTGAAGTCAATGATGTGGTTGTCATCATTTCTGCGCCAAAAGGTGTTTGAAAATGTTTTGCACACAAAACTGCGACAACACTTCAAATCAAAGAAGAGATCTGTGTTTAAGTTCTAAGAAGTAATTCGAGCGAACATTAAGAAACTCGATATTAAAAGTAATCTTCAGTTGAAAATTAGTGATATGTTTGTAGAACAGACGTCATATCGAAAACTTGTAAAATCTTCTTCTAAAGTACACAAACTTAACCTCTTTTTGAGTATAACTAATCTATTATTTTATAAAACTATATGGCCTTAAGTCAAAATCAAGTTATATCTTGAATTCTAAGTTTCAGGTGAAAAGTTTTCCTTAATATCAGTGTTTAAACTTGAAATTCATGTATTCGTAAAACTCTTATCAGTCGATAATTTTTTTAAATAAATTAGTTTCAAATTTATTTGACTTTTGATGAAAAGGAAATTTATCACAAATTTTAACGATATTTTGATTGAAAGGCATTTATAATTGATTTTAATGTAAATAATAATAATTTATGAATATATGAATATTCAAACAAATGTGTGTTTCGTATATCCGATAATTTCATTGATTGACTCGACTTAACTCATATGTTATTATAATCTTTTGATCGGTTTTTTATTTCAAAGTATACTTTGTTTTCAATCAAAGTCTGCCAAATGTTTGATTAATTAGTGTTTTCTGTTATAATAAAAGTTTGTTTTCATTAAATATAACTAATAATATGCGACCGATTCGTTCAAATTCTTACTGTCGAGCAATGAATTCCCCGATTCTTATCAAAGAGAATACAATTGTATCAAATCAACCAAAATCTCAAAGTATTGAATTATCTTCTATTAATGTCAACAAAATTATAGTCAAAGAAGAGGAAAACGTTTCTACGATTCCTCCCAACGATAATCATTTGAATGAAGTCAATGTTGTTATCCGTAATACAAATTCAAAGATTGATTCTAATAAAAACTGTCGACCCGTCTCTCAACCAATTAATTCAGTGAATGAAAGGGATTCCTCTTATGTGAATACTAGTGAACAACAATTGATCGGTGAATCTAATCACTCAAATTCAGAGAACTGTTGCGATTCCTGTTCTCTTTGTTTATGTATGTTTTGCACAAATTGTTTCGATGGTTGAAATTATGCCAAATATCTATTAAATAATTACAGGAATGGCTAAAGGAGTCGATCTCAGGGGTTATTTTGGGTAAATCTTTGCACTTTACAGAGCAAGTGCTTGTCTACAGATAAAATGTTAAGGTTTTCAAATTTCAGAGATTTTTCGCTGATTTTTGGTCTCAACGAGTATTGGAAGTGTACTCCTATTAACCATTCCTCATAAATTATGGGTCATAATTAGTCATTAATTAGTGTTTAAAATTTAGAGTAAATAAAGTCACTCCAATTTTTTTATATTTAATAACTATTTTGTAAAGTGATCTGTATTTTATTAGTATTTAGTCTCGAATTAAATAATTATCTAATATTTTATATTTATTAGTCATAAATTATTATTCAATAAATTCATAACTTAATGAACTGGATAAGTTTTGAGCCATATATCAAACCATTAAAATCTTAATTAAAATTAAAAAAATAACTTATTTTTTCTTGACTAAACTCTTTTAAAATAACATTTGTTTGTTTGTTTAAAAACTTGATAGGTAAAATCTTTGCATATAAAACTTGTAATTTTTTAAGT
>JAQFZM010003324.1:0-11311 GCA_034695785.1 Galumna obvia
TTGGAACTATTGATGGGTTTATGGGAAGTCTCGTCAAGTCTTAGACATACTTCAGAAGAACCGAAAGTAAAGGATTTTTTGAGTTTTAGTGGAGTCAGAACTCAGAGTTTGAACAGAATTTAAGTCGAATTGATTTGAAGACAATTCAATGTTTGGATGAAAAGACAACAAATGGTAAACGATTGAAGTGTTTTTGGCCCAAATGTCGGTTTGAATGTAAAACTGAAACCGATTTAATGCAAAACAAATCTATTCATTTGAATAAAAGAGAATTTGTTAGTGATTTCAGTGAATGTAATAAAACATTTATAACAAAAAGAAATCTAATTCAACACAAAAGAAGTCATTCGAGATATAAACCATTCAAATGTGATATCAACGGATGTTTCAGAAGATTCACTCAAAAGTCTTTTCTAAAATAATATATTTTTAAAATATAAATTCATAAAAATAATAATATTAATATTAGACATAAATTTATATAATTATTCTTCAATTTCCTTTAAAATAAAATCACATTTTATACAATTTTTAATGATTATTTTTTGAGAAAAATTCTAAATATTCTTTCATCAAAAATATAAATTAATAATAAAAATTATATTTAATGTTAATAATATTAGAAATATAAACTGATTTTTGTGTCCAAAGAGGTGCTACCTAGCATTTTTGACAATCACTCAAATGATATCTATTAATTAATCAGGCACATTTAACAGATTTATAATTGATAAAAATAAAGAGTTCTTTTTATACAAATTCTTATTCTTATAAGTTTGCTTGGTTAAAGTTTTAATTAAATATTTTAAGTTTATTATAATAAATAATAGTCTGAATAAATAAATATTATAATTGAGTTATAAATTTTTTATTAATATTATTCAAATTAAATAAAGTTTAGTTTTGTTTTGTCAAATTTTTTATGACTTAAAAACAGTAATAAATGCAATAAAAACAAAGTGTTTATAACATTCAAAGACAACAAAACAATATTTTGAAGTTTTAAAATCTATTAAATTTTATTATTAAAATTACATTATATTTATTAAAAATATTTTTTATATTAATTTTTAATAAAATTAATTTTTATAATTAAATAATATTACTTTTATATTAATTTATAGTTTAGTAAATTATTGTTTAATTTAAACAGTATTTTTGAATAGCATTTGTTTGTGAAGAATTGGCGCTTTTGATGTCATTGTTTTGTATTTTTGTTAAACACTTCAGAAGTGATTTCAATATTTGTTTAGTTTTTGTAATAATTGTTACATTTTTTCAAAAATGCCTCCAATGCAGGAAGTGGTGGATCCATGGCCGCCCGGATATCCATTAGAATGGAACGTGGTTGAAATGAACCGAGACGTTCATAACATAATTGTCGGCATTTCGATTCTGGCCATACCGGCGATAGTTTATTTCTTCTGGTCCCTTTATCGCAAATATGAAGAGAGAAGTTATCGAGAGAAGTTTCGACAAGGTAAACTTTTTGATAGTAACGGAAAATAAATAAAATCACATTTAATTAAATAATTTCTAATGATTAAAGAACTAAAATATATGCATTAATTTTTCACTTATATTTCATATAATATGCTCTTAAAAGATCAAAATATGGAAAAAAATGTGCGCTAAAATTTTTCGAATAGTTATTTAGATAAATTAGAGAAATATTCAAGGTTAATTAGTATTTGATACCGTCCTTTCATAGAAAAGATAAAGATTTTCTGTTTTAACCGACCTTTACTATGCTTTTGCATAGATTTTAATGCTTTACTTAAAATTTTATTTGGGAAAAATGTTTGTTTAAAATGTTATAATTTTGCACTTAATTTACAAACCTAAATTTCAAATTAACTGATCTTGTTAATTTATTTTCTTAAAATATTTAAAAAGTATTTAGAAGTTTTATTGGAATTATTATAATTTTATTTATATAAGAAAACAAATTAATAGTTTTACTAACATTTTAATTAAATCCAATTTATTAATATTAAAGAGCATATTATCAAGGTAATTAACAAAATAAACTATCACTTGATTGTCAATTTATAAATAAAAATAACTAAAAATTTAGGAAAGAATTTTTAATTAAGGTTAATTAATTACCTTGATGAATTTAATTGAATATAATTATTAATTAAATTTTTGTTTTATTTTATGAAACTTCCTTGGTTATATCTAACATACTTGGTTACACTATAATATAGACACTATTAATATGATAAATTCCCAAATTTTCGATAAATTTTGGCAAAGAGAACCAACAATTAGAACTGGATCCCGCACATCACTGATCCAACCCGGAACCGCGGTTCGATCTGAATCTGTTCAGGCCAGTACTCAAACACCTGATGAAATTAAATCCAATCGAGTGAAGGTAACTGCTTTATAAAACACATTCATTCAAAGTATAATCATTAAAATGTTTGATTGAAAACTCAATTTTAAATTAAAATAATTATAGTATTTCTTTGACTTAATTTTAATCGAAAACTTTATTATTAATTCACACAAACATTACTTAACTTTTAATTATTAAATTTAAAATTTGAAACTTAATATTATTTCAGATATAATAACTAATGTTTGAATTATTAACTATAATGACAATAGAATAAGTGATATTCAAATGTTTAAAATAATGTTAATTTTAATTTGAAGACATTCTTATCCATAACTTTATTAGTAATCATTAAAATTATTTGAATATTAATTACTTACTTATTATATGAAAACTATTTAAAACTGAATTTTTAATTAAAATAATTTTTTTAAAATTTGAATTCAATTTAATCGAAAACTTTATTAATAATTATAAATTCATACAAAGGTATGATTGACAGGACTTAAGTATTAATCAAAACAAATGAGTTTTCTTTGTATTTATTGTTTGTATTTCATAATAAAAATTTTGTAAAAGAATGTAATTTTTCAAAAATAAGTTAAAATTAATTTTCAAAACAATTCCTCTCGATTTCAATGCAGTTGAAACAATGGCTAGATTTCGTGCATTATTCAATGACCTAGATATAACCAGAATAACATTTAGGGCACATTTATTTCGTGGCCCTCTATATGATATTCAATTTGCTGTTAAAGAGTACAGAAAAGATGATATTTGGACTCATAATATCCGATACAATCTGATTGACAAATTGAATCCATGTGTAAGTAAGCTAGGTAAACTCAATAATGAAATAATACCCATGAGATAAACCTTTTCTATGCATTTTGCTACAGTATTAGAAGAAAGGAATGGCCTCACATTTGGGGTATTCCTATCAAGAGTTTTACAAATTTGGTTTGATTTTAAACGATGAGTCCGCTCTTCTCAACAAATTGACAAAACCTTTTTCTATAGATTTTCTTTACCTTAAATTAAATCAAAGAAAAGTTCATTTAATTGAATATTATATAAACTTTTTGTTAATAAATCCTTTGCTTGCTCATATTTAATATTATTATTGTATATGTTTGTATGAAAAAGTCTTATTTGCTTGATCATATCATATAGTAAAGGAATTATGACAACCAAATGTGTTTGATATCGCTGTTCAAAACAATGATTTTTCTTATTGTTTGTATTTTATAACAAAAATCTGTAAAAGAGTTTAAATTTTCAAAATTAAGTAAAAATGAATTTTCAAAACAATTGTTTAAAAGAACTCATTTTATAAGTTTTGAGAAAAAGTCTCAAACATTTCATCAGAAAACCATTTGTGGTATTTGTTCTTAAATTTGACCACAAAATCAATTGTTATGAATGAAGAAGAAGACCAAGATTTTCAAATGTTTGAAGAATGGATGGAAATACTAGGGATAGAGTTCCACATAAATATGGAAACACCACTCAATTACACTGCAGTGGAGACAAGGAATAGATTTATTGCATTTTGTCAGAACCTATTTAAAACAAGAAATCATTTGCAGGAGGAACCAGTACATGGTTATCTGGATCAATTTTCTAATTTTATCAAAAATGATCAAATAGAATTTGCAAGGCAACTTAATGATGAACACAATTTGTTGGCACAATTGTCACCATGCAGACAAATGTTAAACAATTTGTATGTTGAGATATTACCCATGAGGTATACCTTTTGTCTTCCTTCAGATACAGTATTACCAGACATAGGGGAGGGAACCGGTACTGTAGGAGATTTCTTATCGTTTACTATTGAACTTAAAACTGATTTCGAAAGTTATGTCAATGTATTGGAAGACGGGTTAAACGCTATTGTTTTTCCAGATGTGCAACAACGCTTTGCACAATGGATGGATAACCTAGGACATGATTTCCAAGCAAATATGGTGCCACCAAACGACTACAATGAAGTTGAGACCAGGGCTATATTTCGTACCTTTTACAATGACCTAGTTCGTACCAGAAATAGATTGCTGGAAAATCCATTACGTGATCGGCTCCAAGCACTTCACAGCGCTGTCCATTTAAACAACAGAAATCAAGTTTTGACTCTCAATTATAATTTCCATTTGACCAATGAATTGTATCCATGTTCAGATATAATGCAACAGTTCTATCTTGAAATAGTACCCATGAGATACACCTTTTCCCTTCCTTTTGACACAGTATTAGAAGACTGGAATAACCTCACAGTTGGGGTACTCCTATCGAGGGTTATAAAACTTTGGTTTAATTTTGTAGAACGTGTCGTATTGTTGAGAAGAGTGGAACAGTTTCTTATTAATGCTGAGAACATAGAGCCACCAATGATCATGCAAGGTCATTAACAATGTTCTTGATCTTGCTAAGAATTCAAACAGAATTTGATAAAATCTCAATTAATAAAAGAGTTTTAATAGTTTGTTGACATTATTATCGGTTTCTTGTAATCAATGAAATTCTTTAATCAATAATTTATATTCCTAATTATGACCAAGATTCAAATCTTATTTCTAATAATCAGTTTAATACTGCGTCCAATTGTTAAACAATTTATCATTAAATGCGATATATTTTTATCACTAACTCTAACAAAGAGTCTTAGAGTCAAAAGTCTACGTTTTGGTTAAAAGGGTTGACTTTTTTTTAAATTATTTCAGTTTTGGCTTTTAATAATCAGTTAATTTGATTAATGTATTGATGGTATTATTATGCCATCAATTTTAATGGCGAAGTAATACCCATTATATACACCTTTGATCTGCTATTTTTCACAGTATTAGAAGACTTGAATGACTTCACAGTTGGGGTACTTTTATCGAGGGTTATACAACTTAAGTTTGATTTTCCACAGAAATTCTATAAAATCTCAAAAAATAAAAGAGTTTTATTAGTTTGACGCCATTTTTATATGTTTTGAGAGTTAAGTCAATTAATTTCTCAATACTTTTATATTTATTTTTACAGATATTTTAGTTAAGAAATTAAGAATAAACTTTACTTCTTTAAAAACCTCTTTAACCTTTAATTGACATCGCCTTTTAACCTATGTTAAGTGAATCGTGGGATATATTCAGGAATAGGAATTTCTATAGGAAGATAAGCTTTCAAATGCAACGTGCTAAGACTACCCTTAGAAAATGTCTAAGAGTACATATATAAATATAAGCTTGTCATTATTTAGGGTAAATTTAATGAAAACATTATTCATAGAAAAAAAATTTCAAATGATTCATAAATATCATGTTAGACATAACTCACTAATTGCATCCTCATCTGAATCTTTGTTATTATTAGGCACAAATGAAACCATACTTTGGCTTAAATTATTGGCTAAACAATTCTTCTTATGTAAATTTCACTTTTTATGAGCCGTCACCGCAGACAAACTTATTGATCTAACAGTAAAGTCTCGATTTCAATACGAATAGTTAGCCATGAATTCAGTCTTGCCTCTATTTAGCCAATTATAGTATTCTTCTTTAAGGATCCAATCATCACAAAAACGATTTAAGCGTTTTGAACTCATTTATTAACAAAACTAATTAAAATTACTATTTAACTGAATTATGATATTTTACTATCAATTAAAAAACAATTACTTAACATTTATGGAAGTAAATAATTTTTTGTGAAAGACATACTTATACTGAATTATGTGGTTATACAGTATTTTAGAAAACCTTTAAAATATTTTTCAAATAAATATTTATAGTACTTATTTATACGATATTAATATTTTGTATAATAAGTACAGTTTGTAGTACTTATTGGGCCTTGGTAAGTACGGTCAAAGATTTGCCAAAATAAGTACAATACTTACTAAATAAGTACGTCTGGTCACTCTATTGGGATTGCATGTCTTTCCGCTAAAAGTGCATTTTTTTAACAGATAATACATATTCTTTCGTTGTGAGCACTGAAATTTTGAACACTTTTATTTCATTTTATATAAATATAAAGCCTTACGAATGAGTCTTCTCTGTCAGCCGTATGGAAGCAATACATGGGCTGACCCTCAATGTTGTAAAACAACACAAATCCATATCTAGACTTGTGGTGTAATTTTTTGTCAAATATTTCTTAAAGTAAATATCGATAGAAAATTGAAATCCATTGCAATTCAATTCTGTGATTCGCTATAAAATATGTTAAGTTTTAATACATATTGCGTTATTTATTACAAATTAATTGGTCCAACAGTTGCCATTTACCCTAGAATCACTGTTTTTTCAAGTCGTATATTTGAATCCCAATCTGTGGACAATCTCAGAATCGGTGACATTTTGTGTTTCCTCTTTAATTTGTACACATCTTTCGTTGACATTCAAATCTAACTCATATTCGAGTCCTCTCTTATTCACTATAAATATCTTCGAACTCTCAAAACTGTAATACTTTCTGTAAACAATTATTCCTTCATAACTTCCGTTGGGTTTTTATAAAACTTAAGAAGTCTTCACTTTTTACTGAACTCAAACCTATAAACATAATGGATATCAAAAGAAAAGACAATTTGTTTTAAAAAAAAATTTTGAAATATTTGAAAACCGTTTGAATTCTATAATTGAGTTTAAGTGAATTTAATTGTTGGCTTCATTTAATTCTAACTCATATTCAAGTCCTCTTATTCACTTCAAAATCTTCGTTCTCTCAAAGTTTAAGTATAGATTTGTGTTGTTTTACAACATTGAGGGTCAGCCCATGTATTGTTTCCAAACCGTCGAAAGAGAGGATTCATATGTAAACTTTTGTATTAAACTAAATAACTCGAAAATTTAATAAAAAAACTTAAAATCAAATCATTATTTTAGTGCTCAAAACCAGTGAATTTGTATTAACTGTTAGAGCACTGCTTTCCGACCGTCACTTCATTTCATCCATTTATTTAATATTTAATTTTAGAATTTTTCACTATTTTTATACTATTTTTTAACATTCATTTCATTAAAATAAAACGAATTTATTCAATAATTTATTTCATTAATCATTAAATCATTAATAATTATAAAATGATTGATTAAACAAATTCCTCTCAATATTATTTATAAGCATTGATTAAAGTGACCGTGTACTTTAGGTACCTAAACAGGACGTGACATCATATGACGCTATACTGAGTGCCTTATGTGAGTGCTCACTTATATGAGTGCAGACTATGTTTATTGTTGCCTTAGATGCCCTTTACTATAGTAAGTATAATCACTGTTTATAAGTATTACAAAGTTTTGAAGACTAAATAAACAACTTAAGGAAATTAGTTAAATAATTATAAATTACTATATTTAACTCAAATATTTATAGTAAAATAATTATTTGTTTTTCAAACAATAGTAGCAAAGATTGTCTGGATTTTTTTCAATAAAAGATATATAATATACTTTGTATGAATTTTTATTCAAATTTATAATAAACTTCCGTTTTTATGAACAAGATAGTTTTTTTGAACATAAGGGTCTGCACGGCAAGGTTTAAAATTTGGCAGTTGAGTGTATTCATAATTTTCTTACAATTAGGTACGTCTCATTCGACTTCCATTTAACCTTAAATGAATCATGGATATTTCTTGTCTATTATTATATGTCAATATTCGGAGTTTATTGGAACATGCTTGTTATAATATTTGTCATGATTGGTTGTGCGTCACCTAAAATAATCTGGAATTTCCGTCATTTTATTGAATTGAAGAGAATCACTCTTTTCAACTATAAATATGTTTTCCATTTACTACTTTAGGGCTGAACCCCATCTAATCAGTTATGTTTTAGAGATTCTGTGAAAGTATTTAATTAGATATAAATCAAAGCTATACTTCGGGGGTGGTATCGGATAGTTTTTTATATTGTTATCCAATTAACTTTTGACTCTCATCAGAATGTTTTGGTTGATTCATGTTTTCTGGTCTCGAGTAAGTTTACAATTTGAGTGTTATGTGTATTATATAGTATTATCTAACTCATATTTTAAAAAATAATATTATTAATAAACAATAAATTTTTTATTTAAAACTGTAAAATTTGCAATATTTATTTTTTATAATAAACACAAAACTAAATATTTCTTTCTGAACTATCAACCTGTTACGTTTATTTTGAATTATGAACTTTAAATTATCTAGGAAAGTTCTATGTATTTCGAACAAGTTCTAAGATTTATTAAAATAATAATCAAGCTTATTTTATTATTTCGAAATTATTTTTTTCAAAATAAATATTTAAAACAAAATTATAAATATAAAATTTTAAGTTTTCAACTAGGTATTATATTAAATCTAAGGGAAAGACTTTTCGTTTTTTATACTTAACTTGGCAACATATTATAACCTATAATTAATTTAATTAAATTTTTTTATTATAATCTAAAAAGATTATATAATTGAGATTATTTTATAGTATTTGTATTTTAAATTTAATTATCATTTATTACATAAAAAGGTGACATGTAATCCGTCAAAATTATTAATTATTGGCTTTAAATTTGATTTAAATTTATGACAAGATAACGCATTTAAAAAATATTTTGTTATCTTTTCCAGAATATGTATTTCATCTAGTACAAATTTTTTTTAAATTTAAACAAGGAACAATAATCTGAGAAATTATCAAAAATTGGATAAACATCAATTTTATGAAACCTTTATTTTAAACTGGTAAAATTCAATCATTAAATAAATAAACCTATATTATTAGGTTCATTAAGAACTCTAGGGAAAATAGGGTAATATTTGGGTGTATTACCTGAGGCTATAATTCATTTAAAATTTTACAAAATAATTTTTAGCAATAGATGAAATACTAAATCTAGAATAAATATCAAAATATTTTTTTAGGAGGGACCACAGGACCCCACATCTTTTACCAAAATAAGAAGGGGCCACATATTAAGGGCCAACCATTATTGACCCAAAATGTATTGATTTACCAAGCACAAAATAAAATATATATTAATATTTCAGTATTTATATTAGAAATTTTATATTATTTTAAATACCAATTTATTTGTATATCTTAATCCCATTTTAATTTTACAAATACAGAGTGGCCATTAAGTACCTGGAGTTTTGAAAAATTCAATATAAAAAAACTATACAAGATAATAAATTCAAATAAATTTTATTTCATTCAAAAACGTTGGAAATTAACTGAATAAAGTTTTCAAAATGTCTTCCTTCAATGGCGATATAATGGCGGACTTTTGTCTCTAACGCCATTATACCCCTTTTTCGAACATCGTCAGGAATGCTTGGAACACTTCAGTGAATTTTTCTATGAGATGCTTGATGTCCTTTATGGTCTCTTTGTACACCTCAACCTTCACATAACCCCGAAGAAAGAATTCATTGACCGCAATATCGCTGAGTGGCTTTTCAATTCCGCCTCATGTGTGCTTGTGTCGTTCAAACCGATTATTCGGTGTCCAAAAACTTCTTTAAAACGGCACGTGCAGTCATCTGTTCTGTGGAGTAGTGCGCCGTCTTGCTAGAACAAACAGCCAGAGACCTTTTTTTTAATCCTTCATCATTTTGAAGAATATCTCATGAATGTCTTCGCGATAGACGGCTCCATTGATGGTTCGAGTAATGAATATTGGTCTTCGATGACGCCATTTTGGTTGTGACAAAAATTTTGAAAACAGGTGTGAAAATAAATTTCATGTTTTATTGACTGGTTTTACAAAAAAAATTTCAAATATCTATCAAAATGTAAAAATAGCACGTAAATCAAAACTTTACTTCCTTTTTGGCCACCCTGTATTTATCAATTATAAATTTTTATCCATCGCAAATAAGGATACAAAACATATAATTTTATTGCTATTAAAATGCAATTCTTAGACAAAATTAATAGAAATAAAAGTGTTGCGATTTTTTATTCATGAAATGACCCAATACTTGATCAATCGTCATTTATATTTATAATTTTATTGCCAATTTAAAAAATTCCCTTAATTAAAAATATATAATATTAAGTTAAAGTAAATAAAATAATTATTGTAAAACAATATTCTAGTAACATAATAGTGTTTGTGCCACATATTATAGTTTGTGCCAAGACCTAATAGTTGTCTAAGAAGTTGCATTTTAAGGACTATAAAACTATATGTTTTATATTTTTATTTGTAATGGATAAAATTTTATAAATGATTGATGTTTATAAAATTAAAATGGGTTTTATATATACAAATAAATTTGTATTTAATATAATATAAAATTTCTAATATAAATACCGAAATATTAATATTTATTTTATTTTGTGCTAGGCAAATCAATACATTTTGGGTCAATAATGGTTGGCCTTTGGTATGTTGGTAATTTTGGTAAAAGATGTGTGGTCATGTG
The DNA here is from genome assembly GCA_034695785.1 of Galumna obvia. Lineage (NCBI taxonomy): Eukaryota > Metazoa > Arthropoda > Arachnida > Sarcoptiformes > Galumnidae > Galumna > Galumna obvia. The sequence goes on from JAQFZM010003324.1 coordinate 10,746, forward strand.
GTTCTTCCGTACTTTTTGTTCTACAGATATGTGGTCCTTCCGTACACAAACTATTATATTCAATTTTATTTGGAATTATAAAATATTACATGTAATAATATTTATCTAGTAATGTTCTGTGTATCTCGAACATATTCTAAAGATTATAAAAGCAATAATCGTGCTAATTTTATATTTTATAGGAAATATTTTTGTTCAAGCTATTGTTTTAAAAATATTTTATAATCATATAAAAGCAAATAATAATTTTGCTATCTAGCTCATTATATTATTATTTATATTTTCATAATCTTATATTATAAGTAAGAACCTCAAAAATATAATGAAGATTATAATGAAAGCTTTTAAAAATGTGCAGTTAATAATGACGCTTAGAATAAATATCACAAAAGTTTATAAAATATGGTTTTGTTTACATATTTTGTTTATAATTTACAAAACATTAATCGTTGTAACATATTTTTGAGTCATATTACATAATACATAAATATACAGTCATGGCCTTTTTACGTGGGACTCAATTTGTATCTATATCTCCGCTAATATTTATTATAATTTAATTCCTT
>JAQFZM010003325.1:0-11309 GCA_034695785.1 Galumna obvia
TGTGGTTGATTGTATGTAAAGGTATTTGTTAGCAAGCTATCTATCATATAAATTATCATAGAATTATTCCTATCTCTGTATATAAAATTATGATAAATTATTCTGTACTAGCAAAATATTGATGCAAATTATTGACGCATATAATGACATTAATAGTAAAGATAAGCATTGCTTTAATATGTGCTTCGATTTAATTAATTATTAATGAATTTAAATAAAAAAAATGACACTTTACCTTGATCAGTATGCTAAAAACTAAAAAGATAACAAAGATATAAATATTATTTTGGGACTAGAATTTGGTTTTCACTTGTTCATACAATATAATGAACTTTTAATTAATATTTTATCAAGAACAATATTCCCAAAATATTTACAATTAAACAAACAATTTCTGATTGCGTTTCCGACAGTTCCGACAATTATTTATTGTCTTCTTCAAAGACAAACAGAAAGTGTCTCACATTTGGTTCCATTGGAGAGGCGAAGACTGGGAGAGAAATGTGACCTCAACTCATAAATTGTTTCCCAGTCTTCGCCTCTCGTATTGAATCAAATTGTGAATATTTCGTGAATATTGTTCTTGATAAAATATTAATTATGACAACTCACTATTACCAAAACATAAATATTCTAACAATTTTTAATTTTGTGAATTCTTTTAAAAAGTTATTTGTTCTAAAAAAATAGAAAATTTTAATATTACAATCGATCCCTCTTATAACGGAATCGGATATAACGGAGGGTTTTCTGATGCACCGGCCGTTTCAATGGACTCTATAATGTTATAAGACCCACTAATAAAGGAATTACAGATAAGGGAATCCCGGATATAACAGACTGTAAAATACTGCACGCACTGTGCTAACCCTCCCCGCTTTTAACAGAATATAAGCAAAACGTTTATTCAAAAAAAATTTCTACACATTTTTACGCCAAAAATCTTTTTATATTCAAATAAAACAAAAATTGGTTCAATTTTTGTGACTTATTTAACAATATTTTGTGGTTTAATTACTCAATTTTTGACTAATTCTCAATAATTGATGTTTAAAATTGAATAAAACCTTTATTTGAAATTTAATGTTTTTCATTTTATACCCGGATATAACGGAAAACCCGATATAACGGATAAACCTTGGCTGCACCAAACATTCCGTTATAAACGGGATCAATTGTATTTGTTTGAAAAATAATAAAATGAATTCAGATTTGATTTTATTCTGTTTTTAAATTTGAATTCAATTTAATATTGTTTTTAATGCAATTCATAAAACAAATAAACTTTAATTCTTAAATTCAAACAGTTTTTAATTATTTAAAAATAGATTCGTTTCTAAAATAAATATTTTGAGTCTATGTTATAATAAAATAAATAAAAATTAAAGTCTAGTTTTCAATTAATTTAAGAGATAAGAGGTTTTTATTCATCAGAAATTCAATTATAATGTATTAATTGAATGGGATTCGAGACACAAATTATGTCTTCAAATGATAGGTTTTAACTCTTAAAAGGTTTCAATAGTTGGAGATTTAACTGTAGTTTTAAAGGATTGAATCCAAATATAAAAATCTTTTTTTTTATTTAATATTTTAATAAATAATTTTAAAAACAAATATTGAAAATAAAATAATTTTGAAAAACAAGTTATGAATCATTGAATCGATATTTGATTTCATTTCTTTGATTTTCTCGTTTTACGTTTAGTAGTAGTCGTGGACTCAGTATATGTGATTCCTTAGACTTTGTTTATCTGATGTAATGAAAGAGTCCAACGATTCCAATAAGAATGAGAGCAATCAATACAGAGATTATTACGATTGGAATCCATGAATTGGAAGTCGTTGCGGTCGTTGGACGAGTTTGAAGAGTCAGGACTGGTGTAAAGCATTGACTGTAAAATGGTTTTATATTCTCTGGTTTTTAGCACTGAATCAAAGAATATATTTATAATTTATTTCATGATTCTCTAAATATCATTCGAATAAAGACTTACAAATTTGTTGCTCTTTCCGACACGAATCCATGTTTAGAGTAATATTTGTGGTCCCAATTGAAGTCCAGAATAGATTCCAAACTTGAGATTAGATAACCGCTCAACTTTTCAAAGAACGAATGATCGTTACATTCATTACAAGTGTCCACTTCTGTTTAAGACTATATTCAATACGTTCAATGCGAATATATTTGATACTTGACTTTTGTCTATTAAGTATTGCTATACCCTATAATTGTCATTTATATAAATTTATTTAATATTTAACCTTTACTATACGTTGTTTCATGGTCAAATCTCTATTATAAAAAGAATGTACTGACCCATGACTATGAATAATGTTCTCTAAAGTTGAACTCTAAAGTTAACAAATGATTTAAATAAGACCTCAAATATTTTTTAATTTTGAACATTTTTTCTAGGTATACATTTTTCTTGATGACATTTTCAAGTGCGCAATTTAAAAATTCCACATCTAAATTTAAACCCATTATTAGTTTGAAATAAACAGAAATTTAAGTGAAATGTTTTTCAATCAATTGTTTGAAAAAGAAATCTTTATTTCTGAATGTCATCAACAGTTTATTCAACACCTGAAGAGTACACTCTGAGGAGAGGGTCAGGACATTAATCTGTATTATTAATATTCGGAGAATCGGAATAAATTCATGGCTTTAATTTAGTTTTACTCGTCTTTCGTTTACATTTAATATCAACTGATATTCGATTCCATTCTTTTTGACTGCAAACAACTCCGATCTTTCATAACTGTAATACTTTCTATAAACAGTCATTCCTTCATAATTTCCTTTATGTTTAAGGAATTTACAGATGTCTTCAATTTTGATTGAATTCAAAATTAATGACAAAAACATTATAAGAAAAGTCGTCATTATTTCTAAACGAATTAATATCTAATTTTAAATAATTAAAAAACGATAATTCAATTATTACTTAAAATTTAATTGAAACTTAAAGCTCTCGAAATAAATTTTTAACTGAAAAATATTTTATGAATTAAATATTAAACAATAATAATCTGAAATCATATAAAAAATTTCGAAATATTTTTATTATATAAATTTGTGTTTAAATATAAATTCATTTGAATGAAATTTAACCAGGTTATTAATTATATTATCCATATTTTGCAAACGATTAAATTGTCTCAATAAATATAAAGAGATAGACTTTTGCTCAGTACTTTCTTTGTTATTGGATATTAAAAATTAAACTTAGCAAGTACAATATGTGTTTGAACCATAATAAAAATAACAATTCTGTTTGCAGGTTTTCATGAACCAACTCTTACAAACTTTGAATAATTTGTTTTCCTTTAATTGTGGCGAAAAAATTAATCTAAAGTCAAAACTGAATACAATTCTTGAGGCGAAGTAACGGATAGTTTTTTGAACAAAAATCATATTTAATGGTGTCTTCGCATTCGTTCTCAATCCATGTACTGAAGAAGAATCCGGTAATACTTTTATGGTTATATCAGAAGTGGTTTTATATGATTTATTTTTGTTTTATCGGAATCAAAATATATCGAAAATAAATATCATAACAAAAGTCAAACTTATCATCGATTTGTAATTAATTGATAATATTTTTAGCGAAACATAGTATCAGTTTTAGATGTGTTGTGTAATACAAATATAGTCTAAATATAATAAATGTAATTAAAAAATATCGGCCAAATGAATAAAACCACAATTATACCGCAAATAATTATATAAAACAAAACTAGATCCTGTTTATTTAAAAACATCAATTTAGTATGTTATTTTAATTTATTTATTAACTTACATACACTGAAACCTCCATAATTTCACCCCTCTATTATGGAAACACCTCTATAAAGGAAACTGTTTTCCAGGACCCGATTCACTTCCATAGACATTCCATTATAAAAAACTATTAAATATTCACATTTATAAAATATGACTAACAAAAGGAATTGTGAGCCATTTTTAAACTTCTCTTAAATGTCATTACTTAGTTCAATTAAAAATAAACCCTTTAATAAGTATTTGTATATAAAAAGATTCATCCTAGCTAAACTTCGTTTCAGTGTCAAGACCCTTTAATATTGAAAAGGTGACTGATGACTATCAAAATTATTTGAAAAAGTAAATAAAACATTCTTTTATTAAATATAGTTTTCATACGAATGGAATTTTTATTTTAGACATAATTTATTATTAAAAAACATTGCTTGATCACCTGTTTAATATTGTCTGCATTATATCTTCATGTATGCACTAATAAATTAAATGAATTCAATTCAATAAGTAATTGGAAAAAGATTTATAAGCAAGGTGATGAAACATATTTGTTTATTCTGGGTGAAATATGTTATTAAATATTTATTAAAAAGTGATCAAATATTTATTCAAATATTTATTTATTTATTCAGAATTTAATTTCAAATGAAGAGTTTAATTTATTTTTATTATATTATAATTGATAATGAGATAGTACATTACATGATGAACGAAATATGCTTATACGTTCATAGAAAGGACACATAGTAAATATAAGCTCAGAATATAATTAGCAACCGACATTACTTTATGAAGATTAAAGATAAATGAGAACGTGTTATATATATAAATAAATAATGTTTATAATGAATTTATAATATAAAATCTTTATTATTGAAGTTTATTTGTTTTTTGTAAACACATTTAGGTGTCATACACAAATATCTGTCTGAAAATACTCAGGGTAATTTTATTTAATAGGGAAATATAAGTTCATGAAATATGCATACGTACTTGATAAAAAGCTTATTTTAGCAAATCTTCATAAAGAGCTTCATAAAGGAATGTGTGTTATTAGTTATAATGATTATTAATAAATACAAACAAAACGCCTAAAATTTTTATTAAATTATTACAATTAATTTTTTTATTTAAATAAAAATATAATTAAATGATTATTTAATAAATTTGAATTAATTTAAAATTGAAAAATAACTTTATAGAATTAATATTAAAAAGAGTATTTTTGTAAAGACTTATTTTATTTTGTTCTATTTTTAAAATTATATATAAAATTAATTATATAAAATTTTTAATCTAAGCTTTAAAAACCGTAAATAAATTATAATTTATTTTTAAAATAACCAAAATATTTTTATTTAACTTAAAGGCTAAGATAAAGTGGTGATTTTTTGATTATATTCTAAGAAATTTTCAAAATATTGAAAAAATCATTTAATATCACGAACAAATTTATTATGAGCCATAATAGAGGACTCATCTCAAAGACAATTCTTCCTTTTGTTTAAAAATCTTAATAATTGACTCATTCCTTTTGTTTTCATTTCAAACACAATTTAATAAATTTTTTGTTCTTTTGATTTAATTGTTCCAATCGTTCAATTTGTTTCCACATATACACTCTTTGGGCGACAATTTAATATTTAAAAATCTATAAAATATTAGATAATTTATTACATTATTTTAAACTAAAAATTATTATTTTAAACTAAAAATTATTATTTTTATATTTAATGAAATAATATTTTAGATTATAAGGGTTCGAAATTCGAATGATTTTGAAAATTTAGAAGAAGATCATTGGCCTGAATATTTTATCATATTTTTAGGTTTTATGCTGTTTGAAACTTTGCTTGCTCATTTTTGACTAATTGAGTAAAAATAAAGTTAATTATGAAAGTGCTAATAAACATTACATTTATATAAACTTGTTCATTAATTTCTATTCTATAAAATAATCATAATTATGGTTAATTATTTATATATTTGACATGATCAATTGAAATTTTAGATTTTATTTTTACAATATTTGAGCACAAAATATAATTAGGGAGAGGATCAGGATAGGAATAAATAGGAAAATTTAAAATGCTCGTTTTAACATATGAACAAGTAAAGATTTCAACTATAAATTATGTGGAAAATTAAAATTACCATTGTATAAAAACTATGTAATGAATGAATGTTTGGTTTACTTTATCAGACATTATTGATTGTCATTGGTCAGTGTTTTTCAATATAATAGAATTTTGACCATGAAACAACGTTTAGCCAAGATTAATCATTTTTTATAAGACTAACTATTAAAGGGTGTATTTTTAATGAACTAAATAATAATATTTAAGAGAAATAGAAAATGGTCACAAAAAAGTCCCCCAATTCCTTTTGCTAAATATAATAGGTTATTTTTTCTTTTTATATCATTTATTCTAATATTATAAATATCACAAATGATTAATCTATTTCAATTCTTTAAACCTCAATTACTTCATGACATTTGATTTATCACAAGAGCTTAAGTGTTTTATTTTGATAATAATTTTTAAAATCATTATATAAAAATCATTTAATAATACAATAAATTATATAATATATTATTAAAACAAAAATCATTTAAAAGTTTTGTAAACTATGCTTTTAATATATGTTAGTAAATATTATTAAACAAAAATGAATTTAAAGGTTTAAAATTTTATAGAATTGTATACACAATTTGTAATAAGTAAGTATTAAATTAATTTTATTATAAATTAATCTTTATTGTATATTAATATTACATATTTTAAAAACTATATTATGTTTGATAAAAGTCAAAATTAAGTCCACATTTTTAACTGCTTAAATTAAATTTATAATTTAAATACTAACATTTATTATAGTTTATTTTACTTATTTTTCATTTGTATAATATGAATATAACATAATTTTGCAAACAAAGTCATGTAATAACTGAGTTGGAAAATAAACTCAATAAAAAGATTGAAATAATGCAGAAGGACTTCGACAATAAACTTGCTAATAATAAAGAAAAATAGAGTTACTTGATAGTAAGTAATCTATTGTTTAATTTGTAATTATAATAATTTTATAAATTTAATTATTTTTAATTTAATTAAGTAGATAAGATAAAAAATAACAGTCAAAATTTTGAAATTCAAATTTTTGAATTTCTATTTCATTGTTGAAATTTCCAACAGTCAAATTGAGGCATAATGCCGGGGTACTACTATAGTCACTTCTTTTATATTTTAAGAAATTTTTAATAATTCAAAGAATCATTTATAATTATGAACAAATTTATTTATAATTTAAAAATTTTTAAAATATTAGAAAATAAATAAATTTATAAATAAAATAATTACTATTTTTATATTCAATTAAATATTAGAAAATAAATGATTCTGAAAGTACAGAAGAAAATCATCGGCAAGAATTATATACCGGGTCATGCAAAAAGTCTCCGGTCTATATTGTAGGGAAATGGTGCATTTGAGGGCTTTAATTGAAGAATGACAATTTAAATTAATATAAAAATAAACTTATTTTGAATAAATATAAAAAAAATTTAAAAGTTGAGGAATGAGTTCCTAGCATTTTTAAAAAAATTTCCATGACAAACCTGCAATATTGAAATTTTTATGGCTTTGCATGAGACTTTTTGCATGACCCTGTATTATATTTTTAATTATTTATGTTGTTTTAAACTTTAATTTCCCATGTTTGACTAGTTAAATAAAAATTAAGTTTATTATAAAAGTGTTAAAATATTACATTTATTTAAACTTGATTATTAATTACTATTCTCTTATATAATTACAATCATGATTAATAATCAAGATATTTTATATGATCAATTGAACTATTACATTTTATTTTTATAGATTTGAGAACAAAATATAATAGTATATTTTATCTGTTTATGTTATTAAATTTATCTTATAAAAATTAATAAATGAGTTATCTATTTCAATTCTTTCAAACCTCAATAACTTCTTGACATTTAATTTATCACATGAGTTTAAGTGCTTTATGTCTATAATTATTTCTAAAATTATTATATATATAAACGTATATGAAAATTATTTAATATTACAATAAATTATTATATAATATATTAATAAAATAAAAATCAATCAAACTTTTATCAACAAAGAATTTGATTCAATTATTTTATAGTAAATATTATTTATTAAAAATGATTTTAAAGTTTTATATTTTTATTGCATTGTATACACAATTAATAACAAGTAAGTATTAAATTCATAGTTATATACACGTTTTATAATTTTTAATTATTGATCTATTATAAACTAATTTTTTTTATATATTATTATTACATAACTTTAAAAAAACCATGTTTTATCAGCCATAGTCAACTTTGAAAGTCCATGTTTAATTATAAGACTATGAGTATTCGTTTATTGAATTAAATTTTTATCCAGAAATCAGTCGAACCGTGAAAAGTGAGCCCTGAATTATTAATACTAATGGAGTGTAGAATTTGCGTTGAAATCTGATGATAGGGTCCGCTAAAAGATCCTTCATATCAATGGTTTTGATCTTTTCGAGTTCTTTCGGGTGTCGTTTGTAGTAAAGATATTCGATGTGCGCCCAAACGAAGCCTCGACTCACATTAGAGGGGTCGGCGTCTGTATGGGAGGGTTTGTGATGTAATCCATGCTTAGAGATCACTTGTATATATCCTCCTGAATAGAAGCTGTCTGTGCGATGTCCTACAGTACTCTTACCGGTCGGTTAGGGTGAGTTGATGGGCCCGTATAACGGATGGCTGACCCTTAAGAGTGGCTGGGAGGGACGGTAGAGTGGGTAGGCCGAGCGATAAAGTGGGTGGGTGGGTCGCTAGAGTGAGTGAATTTGCCAGTAGTGTAGATGGTTGGGCAAGCTATGTGGGTTGGGTACATGGAGTAAAAAATTAAAAATCTTTAAAATTTCTTGGAAAGATGAACCTGTAGAGTGGTTGGGTAAACCTGAAAAGTGAGTGGGTGGACCTGATGAGAGTGTGAGTAGGCCGGTAGAGAAGGTGGGTGGGCCGGTAGTCTGTATGAGAGGGAGGGTAGAGTTGGTACAATTAGAGAACAAATTTTATCCGTTGCATCCTACGGTCGTTTGGGTGGGTGGGCGTTTGCAAAACGATTATATATACTACACTTTACTACGTAAATGTAGTGTAAAAATTTTAATTTATATAGGTGTAAATAAACATTGGCCAAACCAGTCATGCAAAACCAAATGGCCGGTGAGAGTACTGTTGACCATCGCACAGACTAGAGATCCAACTTTTGAACCCTTCTCAAGAGGGACCCTTACCGGTCCCTTAACCCTTAAGGGACCCGTAAGGGACGGGTCAGTAAAATAAGAGCAAGGGAAGGGAAGGGAATAGCATCATTAAGGGAAGGGAAGGAATTCCCGTTTAGTTTTGTCTAAACCCTTAACTAGTGTGACCACCTCAAATTCCTTGAGTTCTGGATTTTCCCAAATCCCAATCTGGAGAAATCTGGAGTTGAAATTTTACAATAAAATTTATATTGGAAAAAATTTAATTCTTACTAAAATTAGTAAAATTACCACTATATATTTATTAAATTGATATTTAAAATTTTTATTCATATGGAAATGTATTGTTACCTGTTACCAAAATTTAAATGTTGAGTATGCCTTTTGTTCAAAATATTTTTATTTGAAAAATAATTTATTTCTACATATTATTAATAATAATAGAAAACTTTTACTGAAATTCATAATTTTTAAATTCTGGAGCTTCTTTACTCAAGCTCAGACATTGGTCTGGAAACTGTGAAATGGATTCGAAATCTGGAGATTCCAGCTGGCAGCTGGAGTGGTGGTCACACTACCCTTAACCCTTAATATTATGCAAAGAAATCTAAATTCAATGAGATTTTGAAAATTTTTAATAAGGAAAATATTACTTGTAATCATTAAATTATCTAAAATAGTTGATTTTATATTAATTTTAACACACTATTTATTATTCTTATGTAAAATTAATGTATTTCTTTACTTTTGAAGTAAATTATGGGAAGGGTTGGAAAAATTTCAAAAAGTTGGAACTCTAGCACAGACCATTTCAATTCAGGAGGATATATACGAGTGGTCTCTAAAACATAGATTACATCCATTGATATGAAACCATTGATATGAAAGATGTTTTAGCGGACCCTATCGTCAGATTTCAGCCCAAATTATACACTCCATTAGTATTTATAATTCGGGGCTCACTTTTTAAAGATATCCTATGCTGTTCACTGACTACAGTCTACTTTATTTGTGTTGTGTTAATATCATGTTTTACATGCTCTTGCTTCATTACACCTGGCTCATCAATTCTGTTGCGCATATGTATGGATATAAACCACATGATAAAATAATTCGGCCAGCTGATAATCCTTTACTGATTTATGATGCCATGGGTAATTATTTATTAATAATTTTTCCTAATAGATAAATTAGTTTAAGCTAGCAAGGTAATTGATAATTTTATTTGTTTAAAACTGTAAACGTAGATAAAAACATCCATAAAATGTAAACTTGTTCAGATATTAATTAAATTGGGCATTCTGATTTGCCTGTTTCTTCTGAATTTTATTTTAAAGAACGACAAGTTTAATCTATGAATTTATAACAATTAAAATTTGCCCCTTATACATTGAAGTTTATTTTATTGAAAATTATCTTGAATTTTAAAAATTGACCCATTATAAATAAAAGAAATTAAATAGAAAGATCTAATTTTAAACTTAACTTTCAAATAAGATATTCATAAATATTAAAAACTGATTATGTTTATAAAAATATTTATTTATTTATAATAATTTTCATTAATAATAATTTCATTGATTAATTGAACAATTGGTGTTTGGTATTACAATTATCACCATATCTTTCCTAAAGACTATCAGTCTTCTGAGTACGGGTGGGAACATTCAATCGGACGAAAATTATTATAGATATGTTCGCCAAAACTGTTTGGGTTTAATACCACAAACGGGTCTCTGATTTTGTGGTTCAGAACAGAAAAATAAGAACTGGAGATCTTGAGAAGATTTTGAAGTGACCGCCAAAAGTGTTGGATTATTTGTATGGTGTGCTCATACTATTCTGGCCGATGATATTCTTCTATACTTTTAGAATCATTCGAACACATTGTTATTTTCTAAAATTATATTTAATTGAAAATAAAAATAGTTTTCTTCTTATTTATAAAATGATTTAATAAAATATCTAATATTTTATAAAATATTAAATAAATTTGTTCTTGTTCATAAATAAACCTTTTAATTATTTTTAATCACTTTAATTATGAATAAAATTAACAATATTTATACTTGCAAATAATATTGTGGTTTATCACTGTTTTGGGGCTAACATTGAGAAAAGACTTAAAAGTAAAACATTAATAAAATAAATTACTTTACAGTGTTTCCCAGTTCAATTTGGTAAGTGGGCAAATGATTTGAGCCAAACCTGTAAAGTGAGCAAATGATTT
>JAQFZM010003326.1:0-11308 GCA_034695785.1 Galumna obvia
CTTTCTCTCTCTCTCTCTCTCTCTCTCTCTCTCTCTCTCTCTCTCTCTCTCTCTCTCTTTCTCTCTTAGAATATATTAGAAAAGAAGTTCACAAAATATTTGAAATACAGTCGAAGCCAATTATCCAAAAATTCATTTATTTTAAATAAAAAAAAAGTACTTTTTCATTCATTATCAATTATATAGAGCTACGACTGTATTTTACATGATAATTATTTTAATATTAAAATATATGACATTTTGGTTAATTAAAAAAAATTATTATTTCAAGAAAAAAAATTTCAATTATCTGAATTAAAGCCATATTTATTCAAATATTTATATTTTTTTTACTTAAAATCGAAATAATTTCTATTAGAGAAAAAAAATTAAGAAAACTTATCTATTTATTTGAAAAATGACAACATTTAAAAAAATGTAAATCAAATATTTTATAATCAAGAAAAAAAATAATATAAGAAAAATATTTTTCACATCAAATTAATGTCTATTCGATTGAAATTAATTTATTTTCTTATAATAAAGAAAAAAAACTGTTTTCTATTGAAATATAAAATTTTTTCAGACTTTCAATAAAAGATTTTATTCACTATTTTTCTCTGTTATCTTGTTATAAATATTCTTGAGGAAAGTTCTCGTTTGTTATCAGTAGAGTTATCACTTTATTAACAATGAAAAGTATTCGCAATTTTCAAGTTTTAAAATTTTTATTTATTGAATAATATTTTCTTTTTGTTCAAGGAAAACTTCTAATTTATTCTACATGATAACACTTTTTCATAAGAGTGTTTCTAGATAAATTTTAATACTGTATTTTTTTTGATGACATTATTGAAGGTCTTATATATGACTGTTTTGATTTAAAAATGAATTATTACTTGAAAGACTGTAAGTGTTATTATTAAAAATACACATAAATCTTAGCCTTTTATTATTAATAGTCATTAAACTCGTTTCTCTAATAAGCTTTTGGTTATGACAATATAGTAATCGATTTTACAGGAATTTTCCTCATTTTTTTAAATTACGGCTTAAGAAAAATTATGATAAATATAGTGATAATTAGAGAATTCTTTAACTTTCATTTAATTTAATTTTATTAAAGCAAAAAAAATTTCGATAATTTTATTACTGAGAAAAAAAAACTATTTAACAGTTCATTGTATCCGAGTTTAATCAAGATAAAAATTTAGTGTCTTTTGTCATTTTCTTTGTTATCAATTTTAATTTGACCATTCAACTATTATATAGTTGTTGAACTTTTATCTATTTCCTTTAATTTTTATTTAAATAATACGTACTGATTGATTGGCGCACAATATATGAACCGACGTAAAGCAGAATAAATATTTTGTGTAAATTATTATTTGTTTGATTTAAAAGTTTGAAAATAAACTGTAATTCAAAACATTTATTGATATATTTTTTTTGTACAAACAATATATGAAAGGAATGTCTGATGATTAGTGAGTTAATCAATGAACCATCAAAATTAATTATTTTTACCATGGTTGTTTTAAAAATGTCAAATTTAAAGCTCATTTCAGCGGATAAATCAATGAAATTATTATAATATAATTTATTTCATATATAACGAAAAAAAAATTTATTTCAAAACTCAAGTTTCAAATGAGATTAAAAAAATCGATAAAAAATTTTTTTTAAGACAAAATCTCATTAAGACTTCACGAAATTAATTAAATTCGACTTTCATTTAATTCAAATTCTGAGCTGTTTTTCCAGAGGACTGTATTTCTAATTATTTTTTTAAGACTAATTTATAGTTGAAAACATTATAAGATATTATATTATTTTATTTCATTTTTTTAAATATATTTTGAAAATTTAAGTTGAGCTAAGAATGCGGTCAGAACTCGTGGTTAAACTCAATAATAATATTTATTTTCTTTATTTTTCCTTTGAAAACGACTTTCCGTACATTTTGGTCGACAATTAGAACATAGGAATTGAAAATTAAGAGTTTATTTAAATTTTAATTTATCCCTTTATAGATTTTATAATGACCAAGGGGATTTTTCATAAGCTTTTTGACAGGCTTTATTTATTTCATATAAATGTATTTTATATTCTGAAAAATGGTTCTTGATCAATCAACTGATAAATAATTTTTTTAAAATATAGCTCTGATATCATCATTTATGGAGAACTTCCTTTTGATTGACTAACACCTCTCTTCTTTCTATAAAAATGTGTCAGATGCTTAATCTAGTTTAGCACTTGCTATATTTAAATGCTCCAAATTGGCAAAAAATTTTTTTAACTTGATTATTATTAATTGCATATAACAAACTTCATACAATTTTACTAATTAAGGTACAACAAAAATTTGATAGAATAAACAAAATATTCCATGTAATAATTACAGTTTGTATTTGAAAGAATTTAAATTTATTTTAAAATACCTTGCTAATGACTACAAAATAATTTTTGAAAACCAGATAAAATAATGCTAATTGCCACATAATAATTTTAAATTGTATCGAGCTAAGTTTAAAAAATTCTTTCCATTTTTATTTCATTCTATTAATAAAGAAAAATTTATCCAATAAACCAGGATTTTATAAACAAATTACAGTTTTTACTGCAAGAATAATTTTCCAATTGTTTTTAGTTAGATATCAATTAATGCTTATAATTAGAGTTTTTTTTTATATTAGAAAAAGTTTTATTTAAAAAAAATTAATTTTCTTATATTAAAGTTGAGAAATGTTTCGGAGAAACAAAAACAAACAGAACTTAAATAAATATAAAAAATATTTAAAATAAATTATATATTTTGAAATAAATTTATTATAGAATTTAAAATAGATCTTGGTAAAATATTTAAATAGTAGATGCTGAATGAAAAATTAGAATTAAGAAAGGGCAAATAACTAATAAATATTTTTAGAATTACAAAAAGAATAACACCAATGTAAATTAATGAATAATTGGCGATACTATATAAATAGCATTGATAAATTCCCTTGGCCATCCTACGCAGCCTTATATATAAATCAAAAGAGAGTACTCTTGCACATTTTGACCGATTAAAAGCAATTCTTGTTTTGGTAATAAAGTAAATTTATTACTCATCGGATAAGAGTTCACTCAAAAAGAGTATATAATAATTATGTAATCAATAAATAATTTCTCATTTATTTAATAACTTTAAATTAGATTTGAGGTAAAAAATATAGTTTTAAAACAAAAATATAATTAAAAATTCTAAACACATTTCAATTCTCTGATAAATAAGTTTTCAAAGTAAATTTTGATATTAGTGTTAAAAAGATCTCATTATTTCTTTAATGTTTTAAAATAATTATGGCCTTAATATGTCTGGTTTTATTTTTATGTGTCTGAAAGAGTTTAGAAAAATTTTATTCTGTGAGTTTTTTAACTCTTTCATAGATGTTTAATTTTATATTCTCAAGTATAAATAAAATATTTCCATCAAAAGTTTTCACCAAGGTCATCATTCGTTTATGCGTTCTTGATTTGATTTCTTTAAAATAATTTAGTTTTGATAAAAATGAGATAAAAGACCTGTTTTTACTTTAATGTTAATAAAAGTTTAAGTAGGCCTTTAATGCTTTAATAATGTTTTAAAGAATTTATTTTCTTTTTTTTTACTAATTAAATAAGTTTCAAAAATAATGAATTATTTTTTTGCTAAAATTTTAATTTATAACCTTTTTTTTAAATCTTCCTTTGTTCCTCTAAAATATTGCTAAATATTTAAAAATTTAATACAAATCTAGCTAAATTTTTATTCAATTAAAAATAATTAAGCAAATGAATCAAAATTTAATGTTTTAAAAAAAATTCATTAGAAGTTCAACATTCAAAAAATAATCAGTTCTAAGATCTTTATTTTGTTATTTACTTTACTTTATTACTTTATTAATAAACTAGTTTTGGGTAACACTGAAAAAGTTATTTTTAATGAGTTATCAAATGATTTAAGAGGAATTTATTTTATTTTCAAATTAAATTTTGTCTTATTTTCTTTGCAAACTTTAGAATTTTAAATATACTAGAGTTCCAAGTAATTACAAAAACATTTATATATTTATAATAATATTATACTGAAATTATTGTTTATTTAAAATAAAAGTATTTATTGAATTTTTTTAATATTTCTGGACTCATATCTCAAAAGGTTTTAAAAAATATTAGTGATATATTTGTCAACGGATTCAATGAAAAGGTTACTATTGATAGTTAAGACTCAGCGTTGGGCTGATCTCAAGTGACATACGGTTTATTTGTTAAAGTTTTTGACTAAAATAAATCTGTGAATTAAATATAATTTATGTTAACATAACTAAAGTTACGCCTAAAATGTAGTTACATAGAAGTGATGCGTTCAGCGTATAAATACATTTTTTTTATGAGTGATATCAATGCTTTAGTCACTAAATTTTAGTCATAGATTCTAAGTTTTTGATTTTATTGTGATTTCAATTGACTTAAATTTTTGTTTATTTTTTTATTTTTTTATTTTATATAAATCTACTCAATAATAAGAGACCGTATCGTAAGTGTACATTATTTTCATGTTATTTCAATTATTATTAACTCAATTGTATTAAATCATATAAATTCAAAACTATCTATAAATTAATTTTTGAAATAAAAATAAAAGTTTGGATTTAATTCATTTTTAAATTATTTAGTTTATAATAAAATTTAGTTAAAATATTTGAGCTAGCGTACTTTTAAAATTCCATAAGAGAGCTATATTTCAAAATATGTAAACTGTGCTTGCATATTTTTAAAGAAAAGGCAAAATATGCAAAACTTGACTATTAATTACTTATGAAAATATATTGCCTTTAAATCTATGCCACAAATTTATTGAATTTTTTAAAGTGTTTTAAATATTATTTTAAATTTCTTTAAAATTTTTGAATAAAATCAAAAATTTATAAAATTTTGTTAAAATAATAACGAAATACTAATGAATTTAAAACTAATCTTTTGTTGTCTATTGATATATGAGTCATACATTTAAAGCGAATTCTATAAACAAATAAACATTAATTAAAAGTTAATCCTATTTTCACTTTTATGTGAATTATTCTCAAGACTTAAGATTTAATTCCATTTCATAGGTAAGTCGACAGTTTTCATTCAAATAGTTTTCATTTTGTGACACAATTTTAGTGTTGTTTTAATCAAATAAATCTTTAATTGAAACAAAAGTTCAATTAAACCATAATTTCTCATATGATTTACAGTATTTCAAATACTTTTCAAAAAGTAATTAGTTATTTACTTTAAAAAAAACTCATTACAAAGGGTTAAGTAAATAACAATTTTTTCATATATAATAATTAAACATTAATTTTATGATTATATTTTAATTGCAAGATTGTTTAATTAAAAAGTATAAAGTATAGGAAAATGTCCAAGATTAGTGATGGACATCCCTTTATTATTATTGAGATAATGACAGATCGAGTAAATAATGGAGAGCTTCAAAAGTCAGTGTATAATCTAAAGAGGAATGAGTTATTGAAACTCTTGGAACCGATAATGAATATGGAAGTTGTAATGATATCAGCGGTCGGTCCTCCCCCCAAAGAATGGAAAAACATTCCTTCCTAATTATATGTGGCGTTTCCTCCAAAACTATAATAAAATAAATGAATGGATGGGTGACGGAAAGAGTCCACTCGAGGGTAAGTTTAATAAAAAAAATTATTTAATAAATTTACTTTATTAACAAATGTTTCGCGAAATCCATCTTTGAGTAAAATTAGTCATAAAATCATTAATTGTTTATAAAATTTATTTTTGAATTTGAGTTCATTTATTAAAAACGATTTTATTATTATTAAGGCTTTGAGTAGAAGTCTTCAGACAAAATGGAAACCAAAGGGTTATGGCTTTCAAAGCCTTTTATAGTAAAGCAGTCAACTGGCAAAGAAATAGCCGTTCTTTTGATGGACACTCTGAGCTTGGATGAGGTCTCCTCTGATAAGAGGGACTGGTCTACGATTATGGGTATCAGTCTATTGGTCCCTTCGTGTCTTATCGCTAATGTCTTCACTGATATTTCTGAAGACAATTAACAAACTCTCGACTCATATATAGAATATGGTGTCAGAGATATTGAAACCAATTTCGACCACAAAGAGGTTAAGAGAATAAGGGTCACTTCATTTCAATCTTTGGTAAATATTCAATTAGTGATAAACTTATAGTCATTTGACTTAATTATAATTTATATTTAAATAAAAGTTATTTTTAGTTCGAGACTGGAATACACCGAATAAATACAAATATGGAGTAATCGGTGGTAACCAATAACTCGAGAATAGACTTAATATTAGCAACAAAGAGCCGACTTATGAACAGAATAATATTGAAAAGTGTTCTAAAGACGTCAACTGTTTTCTTATGCCTCCGTTCGGAGATGTAATGGAAACCCCAAACTTCAACGGCTCTTTCGATCAGTTGAGGGACAGGTTTTGGGGTAAATTCAAAGAATTCATGTCAACGCTATTGAATCCGGAAGAAATAATGTCTAAAATGACTGACGGAATTCCTTTTTCTGGCGGAGAACTCATTCAAGTATTTCAATCTTTCATTGATGTCATAAATAGAGAAGAATTACCAGAAAGTAAAGATATTATCGACGCGAAGTCAAAACTCTTTGATATTATAATTATTTGGAATCAAAAGTTTAGTTGAAAACTATGATCTTGGTTATTTAATTATTTATTCTTTGTTTAACAGAACAGACATTTTGATTGTTTAAGAATACTTACAAAAGAAATGTTTTATTACCCGAAATGAGTTAAGAGCACAAAATGAATTTCATGAAACATAAACTGTGGAAGAGTTACATCACTCGTCGACCAATTAATCATTGATTTGAAGAAAAATTATGAAATTATTTTTAAAGAAACGTAGAAAAAGGAAATCTATTTATAGAACAACAAAAGAAAATGTTTGGACAGCAATTTATTAAATCCCTTAAAGAAGTGCTCAAAAGTAAACACAATTCACTAATGATACAAATATTGTTTAATTTTTAATAAAGCGTAATATTAATGGATGTTTGAAATATATTCAATTCAATAACTTCTCGTTATTCAACCAGGCATATTATCACTGAAATATATTTTTATTATTTATCTATCATTATGAACTGAATCGTCACTCAGTCATAATTATAGTGTATATTTCAGGTAATAAATATGTGAACATGTTCACAAAATTAACTTTAACTATTTAATAATTTGAACCTTTTTTAATTAAAATATTTTCTATTCATATGAATTTTCTAGGCTCATACTTCATCTGAATTGGCCACATTCTGAAGGACGATCTGCCTATTCATATAATTAATATTTTCAACAAAAACCCAATAGTAGCTACTTTTTAATATAAATTAATACTCGTAATTAATTAATTTTTATTTTTCAGACCTAATTGCCATCCATTGGCAGTCTTCAATTATATTTTATATAACAAATTATCCGGATATTTTAATATAATCTAAGTATTACTTATTTAAATCTCTTAATTTTCGTATGTAAAATTCCATTTATAGTTATTTTATATCAAAATTTCATTGATAATCTATTGGGTTTCGCCAATAATTCTAAATTTTACATACCGGTTTAAAGTATATTTATTTATTATCTTATGATAATTTTATTGAAATTCACCAAATTATAAACCACCAATTACTTAATTTTAGTTTTATTTATCAAATTAACCTTGAAAAATCTATTGGTTTGCGCCAATTTGTATAAAATTAGTTATTTAATATACTATTCAAATAAATTAATTTTATCAATCATTATTTTAATAGAAGCAAATTATGACCTAAGTTATTCGATTATGTAAGAATTTCTAAAATTTAAATGATAAACTAATAAATAAAATAAAGTTATTCTAGTTTATACATTTAATTACATAATAACTAAAACTTAAGTGATTAAGAATAGAAAATATTTATCAGAGAAGTAACACCGCCTTTGCGTAAACTGCAGGCAGTTTCTTCTCAATTAAGCCAAATTTTTATCCAGCTCAAGAAATATTCTAAAATTAATTTAATTTTATATAAAACTATATATTTAATTAAATAAAATTTTATTTAATTAGTAAATATAATTTAATACGCATATTTTAATTAGTTAGTTAGGAAATTTAAAGAAAGATTTGTTTAAAGAATAGCCACAGTTTATAGGCAGCCATTATATGAAATATAGCCGCAGTTTTAAGGCAGCCATTATATGAAATATAGCCGCAGTTTTAAGGCAGCCATTATAGAAAACTTTTTGTTTTAAATAGTTTTATAACAAAATATTATTTATGGAAAGTTTAATAATAAAATTACTATCAGTTTAAGAATAGTCTTTTTATTTAAAAGCCATCATTTTAACAATTAAATTTGATAAAACTAATATTTAAATCAGATTTAATTTAACAAATATCATAAAAGAATTATAATAATATGGAATAAATAGTAAAATAAAAGTGATTACACTCACCAAATCCCACCGAGCGCCAACAAATGTAGTGAATGGCGATTATTCGGGCCATTGGTAGCGGCAGGCCATGAATGCGGTTAAGGACGGGATTGGTTGGATGAGTTGGCCAAGCAGTGCCGATTAGGCAACTGCCTCGCCTTAAAATAAATTATACAAAATTTCTAATATAAACTTTATTATAAAATAAGTTAAAAAGAAGTAAAATGAAGTCTGTCTTAATTTTTTAAAACAAAGGTTTTATACTTAAAATTATATGTACAAGTAATGTTTCATTAGCCAATCAAAATTAGATATGCAATAACAAGAAATAAACGTCAGATTTTGACAAATAAAATAAAATAAAATGAATATCTTAAAAACTATAACCTGTTTTGCTCGTAACTTGAATTGTATAATAAAATAACTTTAAATTAATTATTATATAAGAATAACCAAGAGCAAATTCATAAAATTACCAATTAATAAAATTAAGTGTTATATTATTAATGTTCTTGCTCATTTTATTAATAATTGTTAAGTATTCTAATTGCAATTAGCTTAAATTTTACAAGTATCATACAAAACAACAATAATTAACAAATGAACAAGCACAATAAAAACTGAATAGTTAATATAAAGATTATATTAATAAACGATTTCACAATAGGTGACCACAATAAACGAACAAGCATAAAATTGGTTTATCTATAATTAGATAAAATTAAGAAACTATTAAATCCTTTATAAAATGGAAAGATCACAAAATGATCCAGGTTAAAAATACTCATACATTATACTACCCCCAACAAAAGGGTCTTTCTCTGAAAGACCTAAAATTAAACTATTTTTGTTTGCTTGAAATCTTACATATATCCTGAATTGTATTGTTCAGGAAAAAATTATATAATAAAAAATAGGTTATAACTGATACAAACAATATAAATTTGATTTAACTTAATATGATTAAGATAAAAAATACTTATACTATGTAAACATTGTTTGTTTGTCGAACAACACTTCAAATCTGATTACTGATTATTACGTATATGAATTGTGGTTATATGTCTGTTTAAACTTGATTTTAAATAGAATTTCTTTCTACAACCTTTTACAAAACATTTATATTTAAGAGATTTAGGATTACAAATTTGTAGATGTTTTATAATTTGATAAGTGTTTCTGCA
Organism: Galumna obvia; assembly: GCA_034695785.1. Taxonomy (NCBI): domain Eukaryota; kingdom Metazoa; phylum Arthropoda; class Arachnida; order Sarcoptiformes; family Galumnidae; genus Galumna; species Galumna obvia. The sequence goes on from JAQFZM010003326.1 coordinate 9,680, forward strand.
TAAAAATGAACAACCATATGTCTCACAATACCAAATATTTTTCTTTCCATAAATTACTTTTGAAACAGGAAGAGGTATGCTTTGAAGCTCTTTAGGACGAATTCCATTATTATCTTCGCTTGAATCGTCCGATGTAGACTCATTCGAAACATCTGTGTCTTCTAATTCTTCCATAAATTTGAATTTTTTTTCAAATTCTTCCATTATTTCCTTTCTTTCTTTCTCGAGAATATTTATCTTTAAATTGTTTAAATTTAGTTCCTTTGTAAGATTACGTATTTGGGCCGAGTGCGAGCTTTTCTCAAAAATAGCTTTAACCATATCCATTGAGAATGGCTTTATTTCTTCAACATTATTTTGGAATAAAATATTCACAAGTTTTTGAAATTCTTTCGTTGAAATGCAATCTTTGTTTTCTTCTTTTAATTCTTTCAATACAAGCTTTAAATTGTTTTCAAAATTATCACAAAAGTCTTTAGTGAATTTAATGATATTTTCGGAGCCATTACAATAATTATTAAAGTTTTGCAATAAAACTTTAAAATTGGTTTTGTTCGATAAAAACTTATTCATATTTTGATAATTTTAATAACTTATGAAAGTAAATTTACTTGTTTTTAATATGAAAATCAATTCAATATTATTCACTAATTAAAATTAAATATTCAACTTAAACTTTATTTTAAATTAAATATTTTATATAATATACTTAATTTTTCAATTAAAAGGAATTAAGGCAAATAAACAAATGCTAACAAATTGATGAGTTCACAACTGGTAATTAAATCGAAATAAGTTTTTCACTAATGCAAACTTGAATTTAACGAAATCAAGTTTAACTTTTCGCAGAATTCAAGTTTTGCTTATTTCCCCTTTTAGTGATAAACATAAATTAATTTTTTTTAACAAAAATAAAAAACCAATGATTGATCTTCAACTCGATTATAAAGAAAATCAGGTTTTGTAATAATTTTTTTTAAGAATAATTTTCTAGACAGGGGAAGACAAATTCATTCCCATGTCTAGAAAATTTTTATTGAAATAACTTATGAAATATTTTAAAAGATATCTTAGAATACGAAAGCATTTTAAATAAATTTTATCTCTGCCTCTCTCTCTTTTTTTCTATTTCTCTTTCTCTCTCTCACTCACTCTCTCTCTCTCTCTTTTTCTCTCTCTCTTTTCAAAGAAAATGTAAATCAAATATTTTATATTCAGAAATAAATATCAGAAAAATGTTTTTCTTATATTAAAACTCACATCAAATTAATGTCTATTCGATTGAAAGTAATTTATTTTTTTATAATAAAGAAAAAAAACTATTTTCTATTGAAATATAAATTTTTTTAAACTTTCAATAAAAGACTTTATTCAATATTTTCTCTATCTCTTTATAAATATTTTTGAGGAAAGAAAACTTTCCTCGTTTGTTATCAGCAGAGTTATCACTTTATATACAATGAAAAGTATTCTCTATTTTCAAGAGTTTAAAAATTTTCATTTATTGAATAATATTTTCTTTGTTGTCACTTTTAATTTGACCTTTCAACTATTATATAGTTGTTGAACTTTTATCTATTTCCTTTATTTATTTATTTAAACAATACGTACTGATTGATTGGCGCACAA
>JAQFZM010003327.1:0-11308 GCA_034695785.1 Galumna obvia
TTTTTCTAAAACACAAAATTATATTAAAAATAATGAAAATTTTCTTCATTAAACATAAAATTTGAATAAAATTAAAATATTTTTATTACATTTAATTACGATTTTATGTATATTTTGGTCAATCATTCACTAAATTGATGAAAAATATTGTTTTTATTTTCCCGAATTTATTCCCGATTTTGGTCTTTTTAAACTCCCGATTCCCGACCGATTTTCTGGGTTTTTACTCCCGAAAAATCCTTGCTCTACTTATGTCTATTAACTTAAGTTATAAATTAATTTAAGTATAGTTTTGTTTATAAATTACTGAAAATTATGTTTTGATTCCATATTTTGGAACAAAAATTCAATAATTATTTGAGAGAAACTTATTTAAAGTAAATTTCATTTTATTGATTGAAACAAAAAATTTTGTTTATAAAATGTTATTCTTCTAAAAAGTATCTGTTATTATGTCTTTAAGCGAAACTATTGCTTTAGTCGTCTGATGACTATCAAAGATAAGACAATAGTAATACCAATCAAAGCATAGGTTCCAAACTTTTTATTTTTCAAAGTCATTGGATTACTTTTTTTCTTTTTTTGATCCCTTTTAGGTTTTCTCTTTCTTGACTTTCTTGGGAAACAATGGACAGAACAGTTACATTTACCCATCGCTCAAATAAGAAGTTGTCTCACAAATAAATTAATGGATTTTAGGCTAAATTTATGGCGAATTCAATTGAAACTAAAATTATGATATATTTTTGAAATCTAATTACTTTTAGGTTTAAAATATTTGAAACATTAACTGAATGAACGCGTTTTCAACCAAGTTTCAATCAAGTTTTCAACGCGTTCATTTAGTTGTTTGTTAACTGACACTCCATCGACACTATTATTATTAACTAATAAAATTGATTTAATAATTAAAACAGAAGAAAACTTTTAAATTTTAGTGCTCACAATCTGATGGTTAGACTGTTTTTAGATCTATTTTTTGGTAAAGACTACAGAATTTAGTAATTTTTATGATTTAAATTAAAATTAAATTAAATAATTAACGGTTTTATAAAAAGTATTATTGAATAAACGTCTCAATCACTGCATTCTTTAGAATGTGTTTCATATCATAACATATTCACAATATTTTGATTCATAAGTAGTTTCTCTTAACTTTTTTTTAATATTCGCGAGACTTTTGACAAAAAAATCCCTAAATTTAAGATTTAAAATCAAATTTCGTTATAATTTCCTACAAAAGGGTTAAATTATTAATTATTTGATTTTCAAGTTTTTTTAAGTCAAAATATATCTCAAAATTTCTTAAATAATAAGTGATGTCTTTGATATCAGTGTTAATAAGTTTTGTCTTCTTTACTATAAAAGTGTATTCACTTCCGATAAAAAGTGCAGACAATAAATATAGTGGTCTCTATTGGTTTCTCTATATATTGATTGCATTCGTTTCACTTTTGGTACTATTTATGTGTTGTTTTTGTTTATGTAATAAATTTCGTTCAAAAAAAGACAGAAAAGGAAAGACTTCGAAAAAGAAGAAACCAATGACTCCCATCCCAGTAGAGAAAACACCCGAAACGAAACCCGAAACGAAACCCGAAACAAAACCAGAAACGAAAGCACCAGAGACTCAACCCGATGAACAGCCAAAACAGCATCAGGTTTACAGCTCTTATAAACAAAGAGTGGACCAAATATTACAAAAGAATAAACCAAAACAACCCGAAGAAGAGACTCCAAAGAGTGAAGAACAAAAACCAATGACAACAATGACTGAAGCGCCGACCCCTCCATCGCCTCAAAAGACTCCGAAAACTACAAAAACACCAAAAACTCCGAAACATCCAAAGAAAAAGAAAATTAAAGAAAAAGAAGAAGAAGTAGAAGAAGAGCCTAAACAAGAGTCTAATGAAGAGCCAACACAAACTAAAAAGTCAAGAGTCGGCAAAAAGGCTGATGAGATCGCTAAACAACTTATGGAAGAAAAACCCAACGAAGAGATCAAAAAACAATACTTTGAAGAACAAAAAAGGAAAAAACAACCCAAAAGTACTGTTCAGGGAGTGGACACTCATTATAGTAATGTCAATGAAAGAGTCGCTAAACTACTAAAAGGTATCGAAGACACCGACAAAAACTGAAATCAAAGAATTATTTCTTCATTTTATTTAAGATTTTTTAGTCTTTAAATTTCTTTTTTATTAAACCTTAAAATGCATTTCAAATAAAAATTTAAAATACAATTATTTCCCAAATAATAATCAATTTTAAAGTCATTAAAGTTGAAGAAAACATTTATTACCTTTTCTTAATCTGAGATTTTTTTGAATCGATTAAAGAATGACTCAAAGAATTTCCACGAATTAATTCTCTAATAATTTGTGAATTACGTTCAATCAATTGTTAGAAACATTATTTGGTTAATCACTAAATGAATGAATAGATCTGTTTCTCTACATCTTTTCTAATTTAGGTTACGTTAATTAAAAGTATTAGTCTCTTATCTCTCATAAAACAGAAGTTTCGATACACTAAACCCAAGAAAAATCCTCTTATTTGAAGAATTTGATTAACGTTTTAACTATTATTTATAAAATCGAAAAACAATTTCTTGACATTTGATAAGATATAATATTTCAAAAACTAGTAGTTATTGACTTAAATTTCAAATCGATTTAAACTTTGATAGAGTTTTTTTTGACATTTTATATGAGTTGTCGATCTACTCTTTAGAGGAATTAATGACAGAAAAAGTAAAATGTGGTAAATATCGAGTAATTTCAAAATGATAAGAAAACATTCCTTTTAGAAAAGTATAATAATAATTATTAGAATCTAATAATTAGATCTAAATATTTAATTAAGATTTGAAACCATTGTCTAAGAATACATGAATTGAGTGACTCTTTAATTAAGTTTTATCCAAATATTTAATTATCGCTATCTTTTGCCACAATTATTCTTCATTGAAGTACAAAGGGCTGAAAAACAGGAATGGCCAATAGGACCATATTATAAAATAGCCCTAGAGCGAAAAATTTCTGGAAATACCCCTGAATATTGAGATGAAAAGTCAGGTACTCATTCAAAAAAAGGGGGAAAATCGGCAAAATTCGAAAAAATTTTAGAAAAATGAAAAATTAATAAAACGATTTTAAGAAAAATAACAGAAAATACATAAAACGTCAAAATTATTGTTTTAAATGGAGTGAAAATTGGTGTCAAAAATTTTAGAAAAAAAACCTATTTTTTAAGAAAATTATTAGATTTTTGCTTATTTTGGATAAAATGTATTGAAAATAAAACAATAAATTAATGGGTAAGAAAAAACAACCTGAAAATGAGCAATTTTAATTTATTAGCGAATTTTTGTCATTTTCAAAGTATTCCATAAATACCCTCTGAGACCGGTAGGTTTGGCCATGTGTGCTGAAAAATTATCTTAAAAATAAATGGTTTTATTTCAAAAAATTAAAGCTTTTGTAGACCTTTTGTAAGGCAGACAAAATAAGTGGCATTTTGTAAATGGATTCATTTGATGTAATGATTAACCCGTCGCTCCCTTTCAGACTAAATTAAGATAATCATTGCATCATTACATCATTATATCACTCGATTATCTCTTATTGACTTCTATTAGAAGTGTTTCCTTTTACTTGTGATCAGATTCTTCTGAACGACATTTAAGTAACAGAAAAAGAAGAAAAGTTCTCTCCTCTGATCTGATGATAATTTTAGTAAATCAAAGCCAATAATTTGAGATCTGAGACCAAATAATCACTTATTTATAGATCAGAAAAGACTTTAATAAGAAATAATAATTGGATTTCATTGTTATTAAAGTAATGTTTTTGTGAGTAATTTATTTAATATCATTTCTCACATTAAAAATAATTGCTTCGAGTTTTGAAGAGTTGAGTCCTTAAAAGTAATGAAATCTTTTCACTTATTTCTACTCATTTTAATGTATTTCTTGAGTTCATTACTTCTAATCTATTATTAATATTATTTGTAATATATTTTGATTTTTGTTAACATTTGAGGTATATATTGATTAAATCAATGAATTTATAATATTTATTGTTATTAATTTGTTAGAAATAAATAAACGTTTTTGTTATTAACTCTCATATGAGTAAGGCACTTTAATCATAAATAAAGTGGGAAACAACAAATTGAGATTATTTTAAATATTAAATTAATAAATAATTTATTTTCATTTAATAAAAGTTATATTAAGTGCTTATATTATATAACCATTATTTTAAACCCTCTTTTATTTTAAATTTTAGCATTAAATATGGCCAAGAATTAACTACCCTTATACCACTGAATAAACATATTTAAGATATCATAGAATAAATTCTTTGATTCTCAAGAAATTCAAAGTCACGTAAATAACATTCAATCGTCAAATATTTTAGAAAAAATTGTCATTTATTTTAGTATTTATTGAATTATACAGGGTGCTCAATAAATGCTTATACGCAACCGATAAGATAGATTTAGGTTTAAATAGATAATGGACTTTTATTTTGTGCCCTCTTTATGAACGTATAAGCATCTACTGAGGATACTGTATATAAAATTTTGTTAAACTAAAATCAAATTATAAGTTAAAAAATAAATTAACATTTGATTATTTCTCGTTTAAGACATTTGACTTAATATTAGTTCTTAACATAAAGTCGTCAACATATCTAACTGGGACAACAAAACTAGCTGTACTTCCTAATCTCCTTGATGAATTTCAATGATATTTTGCAGGCGTACATTTACACTCCCTGATTGATGGATATAAGATTTGATTTTAAAATATTAATCTTAAAGGTTTCAAAATCCACAAATTTAAGAATTGTTGTATTTTTAGTATTACATCACCTTATCTTTGATGGCCTATGGCTTCTTTACTTTAGTTTTGATCAAAAATGTTAAGCAAAAAATTCATCCTCGTAATATATTCTATTGAAAAATCACAAAATATCTAGGATAGCGCTTGATCCATATTTCAACAAAGTGGTCTCAATACCACTCTTTGCAAAAATTTTGATTATCAATTTTTCACAGTATACTTAATTTTCAGTGGATTTTAATAAACTTGATATCATTTTAAAGATATTGAAGCACTCTTTAATAATATTTTAACTGGATTGAAAATTTTTATATTATTTTTGAATAATTAAAAAAATGCAGTTTTTAAACTTTTTGAGACCCCTAATATTTAACTATAAAAATGATATTTAATAATTAACAATCGGGGGATTTGATAATATTGTTTACAAAATTTCATTGAATTTGATCTAGTACTTTTTCAAATAGAGCTAGTTTTGTTGTCCCAGTTAGATATGTGGACGACTTTATTTTCATATGACTGAATTATCAAAACCAAAAACCTCGGATCATCTAGATTTAATTTCTCAAAATAATTTTATTTGGCCAAGGTTTTATTGGCCAATTTATCTAAAAGATTAGTGTCGGGTTACTTTTAGTGTTTGCTATTTTGTAAAAATCTAATAATTTGCAGTAAATTCTTTCTCCTCTTTGAATGCCCTAGCTATTTTCTAGTGATTACTTTTGATGAATTTAATCAATCAATTAATCATTTTCTTAATGTCTTTCTTATACTTTATGGGTGTCGAGACAACAGGCAATCAAAGCACTCCAAAGATCTCTCTCTCTCTCTCTCTCTCTCTCTCTCTCTCCTCCCTAAATCAATTAATTCGGTCAATAGAGGAAATTATCATGGCATATTCAGTTATCTTGATAATATTGATGGTTTTTTGTGGTCTCAATAAAGAAAATTAAAGGCTAAACTTTTCTCAGTCTGTAATACATTTAATAAATTGTTTTTTTTTGTGATCACTTTTAATAGAGATGTCATTTCACCCAATCGTTGGGTATTTCTCTCATCTATAGAATGAAATTATTGTTTCTAAGATAAAGGTTTAAATTATAGTAAGTATTACAATATTTAAAATGCGCATGAAAATATGAACAAAGAAAAAGTATGCCAGGAATAATAATAATAAAATTCACTAGTGCTTGGGTATTAAATTGTCAAAAACATTTGTCCAAAATAACTGGTAGTCTAAAGTTAAGAATAAAGACAATAACTTATTGTCAATAAGTATTGCATTAATTTCTAACGAAAACGACAAAATCACTTAAAGCAAACATTGGCATTACAAAATTGGACTAGATCATCTTTTAAATAAAAATCAAACTAATATATTTTTAGTATATACAGTATCTTAAGATATAAAATAATTTAAACACAAAACTATTTTTCTTTTTTCGAATATTTTTAAAATCACTTTTGAAAATAAGACTTTTGAACACAATTATAGAGTAATAATAATAATAATAATAATAATAATCTATTCTGGTTTATTTTTACTAAAGGGAAGGTTGTAAACAGAGATGATTTCAAACTAAAATAGCATTAATTTAGTTGGAGAACAGGAAAATATATAAAAATTCAATTAAAATATTCTTAAGAAAAACATTTAAGAAATACAAAATGAATTTATTTTATATATTTTCCGATGAAATTTAAGACATTTTATTGGAAACTTTGAATTTCACTCTTTTTAGAAAACTTGAAATTTGATGAAAACTGGAAGGAAATGGATTTTTAAGTTGACTTATAAATTGGGTCAGTCTTTCGATTTCGAGTTTCTTTTACTCCAAACAAACAAAAAGCGATTCTCTTTTACAAAACGTATCTTTTGTGTCATTTTCTATATGAAATGTTATGAAAGACAAATACTATGACTGAATAAATTAGAGCTAATTTTAGGCGTTAAACATAATTGCCAGATCCGTTTCATTATTAAATTAACTTACTTCTTTGCCACTTCTTTAGAAGAAAATGGCTTTTCTTATGAAATAAATAACTTTTATGTTTTCAATTGAACTTATTTTTTATTCCATTTGAATAGAAGACAACTGACATCGTATGGCATCACTCTATTCATGTTTTCCTATTATTCTTATGATTTTGTTTTTTGAGAGTCAGTCAAGAGTTTCAGTAAATTATTGCTCCACTTCTTATATAGTGAGTGACAAATATATAAGAATAAGAATAAGACCTATAAATTATGAAATTCATATGATTTCCATTAGTTTATTGTCTAAAATTAATTATGATTTCAATCAAAAGATTTGTAAAAAAAATTGAGTCAAACTCTAATTTAGATTATCTAAACTAAACTACAATTTATATCATTTTTGAGTTTTCCTTTAAATTAGAAAATTGTAATTTTAGACAACAATTTGAATGTCACTCCATTTAGATTTGAAATTACCATTTTAAAAGAAACTTTCTCTCACAAATTCTAAGGAGAGGAACAATAAATTCTCTGAAAAATATTTAAAAAATATATTTGTATATATAATAAATTATTGATATTAATAATAAGCTCACAAAGAGAAACATTCTGAATAGTTTATTGAAACCAAGAAATTTTCTTTCTTTTTTGTAAAACACTCATTCAAATTGAACTTAAAACCCATTAATGCTATTTTATTTCAGAGGAAGGCTTTTATTTTAAAAATCTAATAATTGAGCACTAATTCAACTTAATTTAGAAAATGCATATTATTCATGGACTTATGAAAAGAATCACACTTTTTACTATATTTTAATCTCTCCCTCTCTCTCTCCCCTCCCTCCCTAATGATCTAGGACAATACACAGAATCCCACATTTAATAAAATTTAATATTTAGTGATAGACTTTTTAATGGGAGTAAAAGTTTAATCATTATAGTGTTAGTCATTCATCTGACGAGAGAGGAATATACAGTCGAGGAAAAAACTATATAAGGTTAATTAAACTTCGATAGTTTTTGAATGGATAAGTGGATTTTAAAACGGGTTTCAATATATTTATCTTCAATAATTTGAGACAGTCCTCTAATTCAATGTCAACTCATAGCCTAACTTATGTCAAACTCAACTCATCTCACAGTTTATGAAATATTTTCCTAATTATGGCTCACTTTTGTTATTATTTATGAGTCAATCGATTGTTTCCTTTTCCTCTAAAATCAATGCTTTTATTCAGTTCTCGTCTGACTTTCTTTGTGTAAACTACTCTAAAATTAAATTATATTTTGTGCTCAACATTTGTTATAAATATCTTTAGTTTTGATTAACTTTAAAATAAAGTATTTTTACATATATTTGTTGACCACATTTTGTGACCACTCGAAGACATGTCACAATATAAATTTTTATTTAGTTTATTGGTTATTTATTTTTCAGAATACCGTGTTATGTTTATAGTTGTGTTTGATAATTGGAGTTTTTAAGAGCTATTAACAAGTCCATATAATAAGTTTATTCTTGTTATTTATTCAATGCTTAGCATTGTTTGACTTAAACCGCGCGATAAGTCCTTAATCTAAGAATAAGTGATTAACATGGGACAGACTTTAAAACATGAACAGGAGTTTTAATATGTAATTCCTGTAACCTCTTACAGGAAATTTTAGGCGCCATATGATGATGAATGCCGATCACTCTCAAAGGGTGACTATACCAAGTCATATAATAGTATTAATTAATTATATTTTTAATCATAATTATAAAATTATATCGGTAAGATTAATAGATTTAATCAAGTTTTAGTCATTTATGACATAAAATATTAAATTTTTATTAATAACCTTGCTAAATCAATTCCTACATTGTAGGGGGTTAAAGGAATTCCATATTAAAATTCCTGTTACTGAAAAAAAGTCTTTCCCGATTAACTTTTAATATCAAATGTTTGTTTTTAAAAAATTGATACAAAGAAAATAAAGTAAATTTCACTGATAACTAACTGATAGCAAAATATGTGACATCTATTGTAGAAACATCTTCTTAATTAAAAAGTGTTTAAAATGAATCAAATTTTTACAATTAGTTTATTTATTACAATTTGTATAATCATACAAAATGTACATGGTCAATATAGATTCGGCTGTTCTAAACAGAGATGTGTTGATGAGTTGGACATTCTCTTTGCTTCTGGAGAGAGAATGTTCATGGTAAAAAGGGGATTGAACAAGGACACTTTGATGTAATGACTACCTGGGTCAATGGACTCAATGTCACGTGAACAACGGTTCTGTCTACTCAAAAGTGTACAAGTCATTTCTAATTGATGTGCAGCCTATCATGTGAACAAATTATCATAAATCAAATTCAATATTTTATCAAATTAATAGAATAGAAATTTATATTTTTCTATTTAATTAACTTATTTTACTTCAAATTTTTAATCACTAAAAACAAATATAGTCTTTATTATCTCATGATATAATATTATTTATTTTATATAACATTTTTTATGATACTTTTATTTTATCAAATTTTCATTGACATTAACTGAGTTCTAACTATATCTTTTACCTTAAAATAATAATTTATTTGTCAAAACAATGCTAAAGAATAAAGGTTTCTGGATATCACAGCAAAGATAAGAGCAAAGCATTCTGTACTCTTTTATTAGTAATTCACTAAAAGACAGACATTTAATTCTTTAGACATGAGATAAAATTACATTACTTTGGAGATGAGTTGAGAATAATGTCAAATAGAATTACATAAAGGTATCAATTTATCTAAAACAAAGAGAAGGCCATCTGTTTGAAAAACTATCTAGTATAAAGGTTTTTGAAATATGATTAAATTTTTGTGTGCAAAAAATTAAAGGGATCAATTTGTTGGGAAAAGTCTGATTCTGAAGAAGAATACATTTTTTATTTTGACAATAATGTACTTAGAGATATTAATTAAAACTAAATTGATTTCAGTTAAATTAATACTAAATAAACTTCTATAACTTTATTTATTAGAATTTATAATAATTTTTGTTAAACATTTTAAATATAAAATTTAATAATAAATTCAATATTAATATTTTTTAAATAAAAATCATATAATTTCTCTGCCATTCTTTTTGTTAATTATTACTTCAAATTCAGGAATCTGTTTGATGACTTTTCTTCCATAATAATTAGCCCTATCATACACTAATTCAACATGTTTATAATTAATAAGATCACATTTGGGAAATCTCTTTCTAATGATAGTTTTTAAACTGTTCATATTTTTTGTATGACCTTGTATAATTATTTCATTGCGTATAAATCTATTATATTCTTTTTCTTATGAGAGATTAGTTTTAAATGGAAATAATGTGTTTAAAGACATCGGAAATAATTTACCAAAACTTCAGTCATTAATAATTAGAGGAATAGAATTCAATTGTAATGAAAATACTGCAAATAATTTGAGCCCACTCTCAGATCTAAGAATTATTAATTTGTTTGTTACTAATAATTTGGTAAAACATGAAATCGATACTAAAGTGAAAGAGAATTCCAAACGAATCACAAGAATTCAAATCAGAGTTTAGACAAAGTTTTCAATATTTCTTTTAAATACTTTTTTTTTGCTAAAATTATGAAAATAATAACTTTTTTCTCTAACTTTTAATACTTGTATTCGATTTAAAAATAATTAAAATTTGAAATAAAATTTTTATTGTTTATAATATTATTATTAAAGTTATTTTCTATTATTTCTAAATAAATTTTGTTTTAATTGATATTTGTTTGAGTTCTGAACAAACTTTTTATAATCAATACTTGAGTTTACTTTAAATCAAAATAAGCTTTAATTAGTTTAGTGTTAATTTTGATTCCATTCAAAACAAAACTTTTTTTCATTAATTGTGTTCTAACGACAGGTGTCAACACATTTGTTAAAATTCATTAAAATTTATTTTAAATTCAATAATTAATTATAATTTCATTCATATAATTCTTATAATAATTTAGTCAACATTTTTAAAGAAAATCATTTTTTATATGAAAAGAATTTCAATGTTTTTTAAGCGAAAAATCATTGAAAAACCTTTTTGTTTGTAAATACAATTTATTGAAAATAGGGGTCAGTTTCGGGTGTTTTTTAGTGCAATTGAAGTGTAATGTCTTATGTGGACGACTTCACTCATTTGTTTACAAACAAAAACACATGTTTAAAGTGTTAAATAATATCTCAATTTATGGTCACTTTTGGGTTAATTGTTGTACAATTAATGGTCTTTTCAATGGATAACAGGTTTTGTACAGAATTTTTTATTAATCGTTTATTTAATAAACATTTTTAACAAATTTAAGTGATTTTTATGTGTTTGAGTGCATCCGACGAGTGTTGGCTCTAAAGTTGATTTGATTTAATGCAAAGGTTTTTAAGTGCACTCCTTTGAATGGGTTTTAAAGTGCACTCCTTTATAACAAAAACAAATGAT
>JAQFZM010003328.1:0-11308 GCA_034695785.1 Galumna obvia
TTTATTGCTAACACTTATTCTGTGCTCTAAAATATTATATTTAGGAGATAACCCTTATAAGATTAAGTTTGAATTTATTTTTTAGATAAATCTAGTTAGGTGAATTTTCTAAATAATAATCACTAAATATATTTTAATTTCATATTTTCCAAGTCATTTATAGTTTTACATAGGTATGTCAATATCCAAGGAAACGGTATCAAATGCGAACAACGTTATAGAGAAAAGACATGTTGTTGTTTAATTTTCGATTACTAAAACACCTAAAGTCTCTTGTTCTTCCATTATTGCGACAATAGAACTCAAATATTGTAGAAATTATTAAAATTAAATTTAATTTCATTTCTTATTTAATATTTTATTGATTTAGCTTGAAAAATTGCCACTAATTCTGAAAATATTGAAAAATAATATTTTATAAATAAATATTATTTATTTATCATTAATTATATTTAAATAATGATTATTCTATGAAATTTATAACAGAAAAATTATTAACTACACTAAAATCTTATGTATTGGTCGCGACCTATTCTCGAAATACAAACATCGGTTGAATTGTGTCTCAAACAAGACTTCGAGTAATGAGTCGAATGACCTTCACTTTCTTAGTCCGAAGGGATTTCTATTGTTTTAGTTTTGTAAACAAATAATTCAAAGTCTTTGGGACAGACTTTTAAACATTTATTTCGTAAATCATTTTCTTCGATATATTTTTTTTAAACTTTTGAATAAGACTTTAATTAAAATAATTTTATAAATCATTTGAATTAAAGTCAAACCCATGTATTGTGTATTCAATGAAATTTGGATTACATTTGAAAGCCTTTAGACTTTATAATAAACATATTGATATTTACAATTTTAAATTTAAAGTAAAAATTAGTTTATTTAATTATTTTTGAGATTAATTTTATAATATAAAATTTTTTCGATAGAAATTCTAGAATATTTTATCTAAATTCAAATTTAATAAAATATCATATAAACTGTAATTCTTACTCTAATTATTTTAAAAATTAACTAAATTTTTAAAGGAAATTATTTGGGAGTGATGGCAGTAGTCATTAAATTTTTTGGTATTAAATAGTTGATTAATATTATTTATATATTTTTCCATTAATTATTTTAATTATCATTTGTTAAAATTAATTTAATTATTTTTTAAATTCGCGAGAATTCAATTAAATTAAATACAAAGTAATTAAAGAAATTTCTTATGATTGTAATAAGAAAACAATTAAAAATAATTTTGAGAAACTTTTATTTAATTTAAATTTAAAGAATAAATAAATTATTAATAAATAAATTCAACGTTAATTAATATAATACTAAAAAATTATTAAATTATTGAATACAAAAAAAATATATATTTAAATTATATATTAACCTTTTAAGGACCAGAGTTCCACTTACGAAACATGAGTTTCAATAATTTTTTAAATGTATTTTTTATTAAATTCATTGTCATCTACTGATTATATTTTTAAGTATAATAGATATGCTTTGATTTGAATTTGTTTACAATTCACTATATGTTTGAATAATTTTTATATAATTTGTCAAACTTATATAAAATAAATTGTAAAAATAAACCATTATTTAATAATTAATTTCTCCATGTAATAATATTTTATAAAAATTAAAACTTTTGTAATGAAAATCTATTATATAATCAATTATATAATTAAGTTTATTAAATTACAAAAAAAGAAATCCATAAACTTTGATAAATATAAACTAGTTTATTCAAAAGTAAAGCGAAACCTATATGTATGTTTTCCAAAATTCCTCTTAATGGAAAGTCAACGAACATGACCCTCTAATAGCGAAAAACAACAAATTTCCTTATATTCATCTTGATGAACAGAACAAAAATATGTAAACAATTTGTGCAAATTCCCACTTTTTCATAAAATTATAATTTCTATTTGTTACTCATTTGAGAAATAATCTTACTTATATTCCTCATTTTCACCACCTTACTCTTATTATTTCAAATTTTATTTGTTTATATTTTAAGTAAAATAAAATTTTTATACCCCATATTAGGGTGATTTTTATACCCCATTATTGGTTATTGGCACAAATTGACTACAAATTTTTGTTATGGTCACAAAGACTAATATCAGGATATTTGCTAATTTATAATATCATAGGATCAGGTTTAGTTACTTTCAATTTAAATTAAAAAAAAGTATCTCAAAAATTATACGATTTAATTAATAAAAGTAAAAATTGGTATCAAAAAAAATTAATTATAATTAAAATTCTTTGTATATTTAAGCAAAAAATAAAATGAATTACAGTTACAAATAATAGGAATAAATTTACTTCTAACAAAGTTGATATTTGAGGTTTTGACAGACAAATAGTAAGAATTTCATTTCTTTTGAAATATAATAAAAAATTAATACAAAAATTACATATTATTTTATTAAACAAGGTTTGAGGTCAAACTCAATGGACATTACATTTACGAGTTTAAGAAAGTAATAAATTTATGAGATATATAAAAAGAATAGTTTAATGAAAAATTTTAATATTAAAGACCACCAAAATAATCTTCTATGAATTAAATTGCCCCAAAGAGTGGAGGTCCTTACGGAACACCACTACAAAATTTGCTGATTTGAATTGCCCCAGAGAGTAATGTTCCTTACTAATACAAAAGAGTTGATCTCTAAAGAGAACAAAGCAAACCAATCTCCTGCGTTACTATCAAATAGAATATGGAATTAATAATCATAATAATAATTCATTTGGCATCAAATGCTTTTAATTACATAACTCGCTGTTGAGTTATACATACTTTTTGAAATAATTAAAAAAAATTTAAATTAAATTCATTTTATTTTAAAAGTGGTAAATCATTAAAACTATGTATAAAATAGTTTATAAAATTTTTGTTATTTAAACATCTTCTTAAACGTGGTTTTATTTAGAGTCCATTTTTTTATCTCTCATTAAAGATAATTTCAGAAGAATATTGTTTTGGAAAATATATTAAATTAAAGATTATTTTCAAACCGGTTAATTTACGTTTCGTTTTCAAAATCTCAATGTTTAAAATTTTCAATCTTTACGGTTATTTAAGAACATTTTTGTCCATTTTATAAAAAATATAATTCGTTAATTTACTTTGTAATTTTTCAATTGACTTGAATTGAGTATTTGTTGCAACCCAAAAGTTATTTGAGTATTCAATTATTGGTAAAATATACAGTGGTCCAGGTATCTAACTAGGATAAAAATACTAACTCTATTTAAGAAATATTCGATCACATTCAATGAAAATTTTTAAACATTTTTATCAACTACCATGATTTTAAAATATAAAGTATCATTTTTATTCTCGAATTTTAGGGTTTCAAAAAGTCTAAAAACTACATTTTTATAATTATTCTAAATTGTTTCAAAATTATTTATTTCTTTTAAAATCATGTTGAAGAACGTTTTAATAGCTTTAAAATGACACCAAGATCATTAAAAACGGCTCACAATTAAGAACACTGTGATGAATTGAATGTTAAATTTTTTACAAAATGTAATATAAAACCACTTTGTTGAAATATGTGTAAGGTTTTTTCATAAAAATTTTGTAATTTTTCAATAGAACATTATACGAGGTTGAATTTTGTTGCATGATATTGCAAAGTAAATAATAGTTGTATTTTAATTTTATGAAGAAATATATAAATTATTTGATGAAAGGCTTAGCTTAAATTTTTTTCAAAATATATGAAAAATTAGAATTTACAAAAAGGAATTTATTGCTAATAATACTATTTGTTGACATTAATTTTAAGGGTTTCTAAATATTTTTAGTGATTTTTTTAATTAACTCATAATGTGTTCTCTCTTTAGTAAATTTCTTATAATATTTATGGTGGCATTAAATTTTTGGCCCCTGAATATAAGTTTAAACATCGTAGTGAAGAATATTTTCATTTAATTGGTAGAACTTGGTTTAATCCTTTTAATAAAATTGGATACACTTCTGGTCATTTTTTTAATTTTTTGTTTGGGTTGAATGTTTAAATATTAAAACTGAATTTTTGTCATATTTCCTGCCATAAAGTGTCTAACAATGAAGATTTTTAACTTGTGTTTATATTTTCTTAAAATATTACGATAAGTTTGTGGATTCATTCTTAATTTGAGGAAATAATTTATTCAATAATATAACTATTTCAATGAAAATTTGGTATTTATGTCTCTAATAATAAGGCTTCATTTTTATATATAAATATCAATATTATTTGGAGTTTTTAAAAATTTACAAGGTGAATAATTTTGTCCAAAATTTATTTGACATGTCGTTAATCATCAACAATTATATCTTAATTTCATATTTTGCAAGGCATTTATTGTTAAGCAAGGACTTTAATAGTGTTTATTTTATTTAAATATAAAGCTAGAAAAAAATATTCATTTGATTCGGAAGGTCATTTTTTTAAATAATTATAAGAGTAATATTGTATAATTTAAATGAGGCTTATTTACAGTTTTTATAGAAAATAATATTTTTGAAAATTTAATTATCAATTGATGGAAAATTAAAATATTTTTAAATTACCAAATTTTTTTAAAAAACTTATTTTAAAATTGAAAATAATTTATTAATTTTACTATATATTATTCTATGAATTTATTTGTATCTAGATAACTTTAGATAATGCAATCTCTAGGTAGTATGGTCTAGGTATCTAAAAATTCAAATCATATTGAGTTTGGTAACATTGGAAAACTTATATCCCGTAGAATCTAGATCTAAAATTTCAGCTGCGAATGATCATAATCTTGTTAATTATAGTTAATTTAAATTTGTTTTTAAAGCTTTAAAATTGAAAGATTAAAGATTCTCTTATGAACTATGAATTGAAAAAATAACATTTTGTGAACTAAAATTGTGTTTCAAACACTTTTACATTGAATATCATTTGATTCAATAGTAATTGTCATTTCTCAAATAATTCTCATTTATAATAATAATTGAAATATTTTCAAATAAATTCAATAAATTCAATTATTTTTTGTAATCAATATTTATTTACTTTAAGTATTTTATTACAAAAAATTCAATTATTTTGTAAATATTACTTATAAATTACATAAATTATATATTTTTTTAATAAATAAAATTAAAGTTTAGAACAAAGAAATTTACTTGTATAAATATGTTAAATATAATGAATATTTTATTTGAATTGAAAATGCATTTAAGTTGAATTTCTGTACAAGGTACAATTTAAAGAATTGTTGTTCGAATTAAGTGTAGTTTTCCAGATTGAAGCAAAACCTCCGATAGTGAAACCAAATTTTGTTTTACGGCTTACATTCTTAAACATAAGCCATTCCTTGTATTCATTGTCCGATAAATGTTTGGGTGCCATAATGATAAATGCCATGGGTTATTAGTGGCTTT
The DNA here is from genome assembly GCA_034695785.1 of Galumna obvia. Lineage (NCBI taxonomy): Eukaryota > Metazoa > Arthropoda > Arachnida > Sarcoptiformes > Galumnidae > Galumna > Galumna obvia. Next base: position 5,429 of record JAQFZM010003328.1, read on the forward strand.
TTTGACCCATTGAAATGGGTCATGGGATATGGGTCATTTGTGACTTTTTTGACCCATTGGAATGGGTCATGGGCCATGGGCAATGGGCAATGGGTCATGGGTCATGGGTCATGGGTCATTTGTCACCAGCCCATTAAATAGGATTCATATGATTTTATTACACATATTATTAAAGTAATACCAAAATGATAAACAAAAATAAAAACAATAATTTCAATAAAATTTTAATCAAAGATCTATAAAATCATTTATTTAAATCCATTAAGAGTTTAGCAAACAAACAGTTAAAAAGGTTGAAAAAATCAATGGCTTCTTTCATATTAAATATTTTGATGACAACTTTTTCTCGCTTTATTTCTCATTTGACTATTAATTTGTTTGATAGCACAGAATATTTTGGTGTGAAAGGGGTTACACTGAAAAAATAATCTGAATGAAAGTCATGAACATTAAAAGAAATAAATTCTCAAGAGTACTTTATTGGCTTGTTTAATTAAGTTATTTTGATAATTTTAAAATAAAGCGAAGGAAATCTTTCCACTTGTGAAAATAATAATAACAAGGCTAATTTATATTATAATTTTGGTAAGCATTACAATTTTCATTATTTGTGGAAAATATTGAATAATCAAATAATTGCATTGACTAATTTTTAAATAATTCAGTTATTAATTTAAAATTTTAATGGTCATTTATTTAAAAAATTACCCAATGTAATTAAAATAATATAATTAATTATTAATATAAACATTATATTATAAAAAAAATTAAAATTATTTTTGTATTTAATATATTAAATATTATAAATTATATAATGTTTATAAATATTTTTATAAATTAATTAAATATAATTTTATATAAAACATTTATTCTTAAAAATTATTATTCAATATGGGTGTTATTATAAAAAACATAAATTTTTAATAAAATTTAACTAAATTTATCTTATTTTGTTATATTAAACATAGTAATTTTTTTTTATATAATTGTGACAATTAATCCAAATCAACTGAAGATTTGGTCCAAAACTATAATAAGTTTTATTTTAACAAATTTTTCGATTTAAAGGAATGGAATACTTGTCGTCACAAAAGTTCATTCACAGGGATTTAGCGGCCCGTAATTTTATTAGGTGAAGGAATAAGTAATGAGGTATTTTGGTGGGGTAAATTTGAAGAAATATTATAAAGTTATCAAATTGTTTACACTTATTTCGATTTTCTTAATAATTTTTTCATTTATCACTAAATATTTTAATATAAAATATTTTTAAAATATTAAAATATATTACCTATAAACCTACCCTCTAAAAATTGATAAAACCAAACTCCATATACAAGCTAATTTTAATAATCATATAAACTCAACGGTTAACCTGCAAAAAATTTCTGTGGCATAAACTAATGTCAAAAGGGTTAATCAGTTTCAAAAATGTTTTAAAAATTTTATCGAAAAAGTTTTAATCTCGATAATCAATAAAGTTCTTTTGACCTTCGGTAGTCGACAACGATGTTATGCTGCCAAATATTTAATCCAAACCATCGTCAAAATAATTTAAATATAACGACAATTAAGATGATTTCATAATTGATTGAACTTTTAAAGTAGTTTTGTAAATCCAGTATAAGCATACCTCAAAATACCTCATTACTAATTCCTTCACCTAATACTAGCATTATTACTTTATTAATAGTATACCAATTATATTAATAATAAATATATTAATAATTAGTTTACTAATAATAAAGGGTAACTATAATTTTTATTCGTAAAAAACCCGAAATGAAAACAAAAAGAAAAAAGTTATGTAAAAAATTGTTAACTCATTTTATATAATCATTCAAATTATTGACTTACCAGTGGCAATTGTGATACAATTTTTAACCAACAATGATGGAGTATTTTGAACATGGTTATTTGGAAAATCATAACCACAATAATATATATTTCCAGTTAAAGATAGAAAATAGGAAATATATTTTGTTGAACACACTTGCTTGATGCTCTCATCTAGAATAATTCGTGTTGGTTTAATAATTATTCCAGCTTGGTCATCTAATCCAAGAAGATTATTGGCATTCAATCCCCAGCCATAAACATAATTATCCTTGGTTATGGCAAACGAACTCTTCTCACAACAATAAATGTCTATTACAAATTTATCATCAACATTAATTTGCTCTGGCTTATTAAAATGTGATTGATCTTGGTCATCAGAGGCGAGTTGTCCTTCAAGATTACGACCCCATCCATAGACCTTTCCATCAAAAGTTAGGGCCAAAGCAAATGAAAAACCACAACATATCCGTTTCACATTTTCCATAAACTTGGTCGGCTCAAAATATGAATTTCGTGATATAAAAGAGTTTATTTTGTCCAAACATTTACCACCGCATTCATAAACTTCACCTTGGTCATTGATTGCCAAAAGAAAAGTCTCGGCAAATTTAAAATTAACAAGGTTTTTTCCGCAGAACCTTTCAATTTTCTCAGGTCTCAAAATATAGAAATCATTACCAAGGCCAAGACATCCCGAATGATTAGAACCACAACCATATACATTGTCTTCTTCTGTGGTAAATATGAGATTAAAATTCTTATTGTCTTTAAATATATAAAAAAATTTAATTAATTTTTTTAGGTTTTCATCGATATTATTGAAAATATCAAAACCATCGAATATTTTATTATTTGATATATTTTTTGAAAAATTCATAATAAACTTATTATTTACTTAGCTAGATAATTTTAACTTAATAATAATAAAAGAATATTAGCAAAATTATTTTAAAAGTTTAATAATATTATCAAACATTTATTTCTTATTTAACACTTTTAGTGAATAAGTTATAAGTTAGTCAATTATTATATAAAACTATAATCACTTTAGTAACACTTAAATATCCTAGTTACTATTGATAAAAAGTAAAGTAATAAACTTTATTTCATGACAACAATATTTTTATATTAATAGAATTGAATATATATTTAATAGAATAAAATAAAATGAAATATAAAATTATTTTTATTACAAATATTTAAATAATAAAAATATTTTTAAAATTTATTAAACTATGAAAATATTATTCATTGCTCGAAGTCGTGGCTTTAGTGGCGGTATTTGTTATATCCGGGTGTTTGTAGTCATCGTTACTATCGATATGAACCCAAATATGTGTTAAATCTTGATGTGTTGGATCACGTCTTATGTTCATTATCTCTCCTTTTGTACCTCGCTTAATTCTTAATTCAAGTGCTTCGGGAGCGATACTCTTAGTCGCTATATTTATGGCATACATAAACCCATAAACATGAAATACGGTTCCCTCATATGCTCCATGTTGTTTATACATTTGCAGAATGTTCTCATCTTCTGTATATGATTTATTACCAAGATAAATTTTTTGTCCGATTTTAAAGTCATATTTCTTTTCTGAATATCTGCATATCGGAGCAAAGCATTCTTTACGCTCTTGGTCGTCTCCAATTAATTCACTTATTAGTTTTCTTATATTATTCTTCGGATGTTCAAAGAATTTCTCATAATTAGGACTTTGTGGTACTGTTGACAAATATTGCACGATTACAACCAGTTCCATTTTATCATCATCGGACCTAGTTGATTTATTTGTTATGGAAACATCTAACAATCTATTTTGGGTAATTATTGAGTTCTTAGTGTACTCACATTTTGTCCAAATTCTTTTTTTGAATCTCGGTCAAAATTTCTTTATGAGTTTCGGGGTCTGAATTTTTTAATTCGTTTAAAATATCATAAATCCTTTGACTGATATCTTCATTATTATATTTTATTTGACCTTTCTTAAATATAGAACCTTCTTCATTTTCAATAATATTCATGAAAACTTTTTCTTCCATTTTTATTATAAAATTAAATGATTTAAATATTTAAAAGTTTTTATTGTAAATTAAAATAATTAGTAAAATAAATAAAGTAATATATTTGTTTTATAATCAATAATAAGTTTTTATTAGTCTTTTTATTGTTTTTTTATTTCTGATAATCTCCATAGAGAACTACATCCATATATTACATTATAAAGTAGATAAATATAAAAAATTTAATTGGTTAATTCATAACTTCGCAACAATTATAATTAACCCGTAAAAACTCATTAATATTAAATACAATATAAAAGAAAATAATATTTTATATTAGAGAGAGAGAGAAAGGGACAGAGAGAGAGAGAGATTCTGGTTATGAGGATGAATTTTTTAATTTAATGAATACTATATTTCATACATTTTAGAGATAAATATCAAAATTTATAGATAATATGATTACATATATTTTAACCACAAATAAAATGTTTAACTAATATGAGTGAAATATCATTAATTATTCATCGGTTTAGTGATCGGTTAACAGGGAAAAGAATTCAAGTGGTGTTATCACATAATTGTCTTTAATATAAATATAATATTAATCAAATCAAAACATATAAAATATTGATTTCTATATTTACAAAATACAGTTAGGCCTCCATATAACAAAGACTTTATATAACAAGAACCTCGGTATAAAAAGGTGCACTTAAATCCCCTACGTTCCCATGGTAATGTAAAATGAACTTTATTTAACAAGCTATGGATAATGAAATAATTTATAAAAAATTTGTTATTTAATTATGCAAAGCTTTCTTATTTATAAATTAATTTCATTGATCTTGGTATCCTTTTAATGGAAAGGATAAGTAATTTTTTATGAATTAAACTGATCCATAAATGGATAAGGTCTTTTACAGTAATATGAAAAATTGATTTTAGAATTTTTGAACCTCCTAATTTTGATATTTAAAAATCAAACCATATGTTTAACAATCGGGGGAGTCAATGAGTGTCAGTAAATGAATTGTTTTTACACTTTATTTGAAAGTCAATAATGTCTGAAAATTTTGAAAGATTCAAATATAAGCTTTAAAAATGCGTATCGTTAATCTAGGCCTTTTATTATATCAATTAAAAATTCTTTTATAATTAGAAGTAGATAAAATCCTATGCTGGTGCCATTTCTACAAACAATACCCATCAAACAATAACTTTGAAACAATAGCTTTATGACAATAGGAACTAATGCTGATGCGATTTCCTAAACAATACCTTTAAAACAATAGCTTTAGAACAATAGGAACTACTGCTGAAGCGTTTTCCCAAAAAATAGGAATAGGAGCACCCATTGTTAAATACATGACAAAAGTAACAACAACAAATATTCATATCCTCATAAACTATTTTGAGATATACCTATGACTGATTGTCATCTTGGACATTATTCAGCCATATTTGTGAATCCCAACCCAGTCACCCACATTCCACATACTATGGCTCACACATAGCCAAAGTCTAAGCCATATTAGACTTGAGCCACACATTACACTAACATTGAATACTACACTCACTATAAAAGCTAAGCTAAAGCCATACATTCAAGACAGTCACGATTATGCCTTAGCAGTGACCACTTCAACGTTTGGGTTAGGCCTCAGAGCCTATACCTCAGTCCACATTCATATCATTCAATTATGGTTTGACTATTGTTTTGCAAACATTCATTAAAATCTAATTATATTTGTGTTCACACTTATTGTAAAGCCTTTAGTTCTTATTATTATTAAAATAAAGTGTTTTTACTTTAATTTGGTGTCCACTTATTGTGACCAGTCGTAAGACATGTTACAAATGGCGCAGTCGGTAACCTTCACTACTCACCACAACTCATTTTAAATCAAGACTTGCTTTAAGACAATCAATTTTGGACGTATTTTGGACCGTAGCTCAACTAATCTTGGTCTTTCATTGTCCACTCATTCACTTGTCAGTCACTCGTCTTTCAGCAGCGAGAGAGGACAGTCTCTAGTT
>JAQFZM010003329.1:0-11308 GCA_034695785.1 Galumna obvia
TACAGTTCGTGCTCGATATAGCCAGATCGTTGGTGACAAGAAAAAAATCTTGTTAAATCGAAATCTGGTTGAATAGAAGGCATTTAACATTACTTAAGAGCGGCTGGTGCATAAATTATCATTATCAGAACTTTCAATTGTTCTTGGTCAAGATAATGGTTAGAAACCTAATTTGGATTTCTTTTGGTTCCATATGAATATGAAATCAGTTTTAAGTCGAATTAATTCTCTTTCTGTCTGTCTCTGTCTGGGTGTCAGACTATCTCTCTCTCCCCTTTTCTCACTCTCGCTCTCTCTCGCTCTCTCTCTCTCTCACTCACTCTCTCGCTCTCTCTCGCTCTCTATCTCTCTCTCTCATAAGTTGATATAATGTTTATTTAAGCATGGTAATATTATAGAATTTATGAAAAACTAAAATATCTTGTACAATTATAAAATTTAAAGAAATTTATTAATGAATAAAAATATATTATAAGATTATAAACTAATTATTTTGTGTTTAATATATAGTTTTAAAAAAGAAACTAAAAATATTAACCTTGAACAAATTTAAAAAATAGAAAAATACAAATTTCATTTAATTTTGATTAAGAAATTAGATAAATTAAATTATGACTAAGCTTATTTCACTGCGGAACCATAAATCTGCGGTCTAAAATGCGCCGGAATGTCACATGGATAAGCATGATCTAACTTTAATGATGTAAACGTGTTCTTTATATTAATCCAGGTCTTTTTATTTAATTGACAAGGACAGGACATAAATTTCCAAAACGCTTTCCACAAAGGACTCACAATGTTTTGATACATTGCTATAAAACTATTTTGATCTTGGTAAGCCACATGCTCGATAAAGAAATATTGACCACCCTGGTGGAAAAATTAGAATAAAAAATTAAAATACTATTAAATTTTTATTAATATAAATATAGTTAAATTTATATATGATAATGACAATATTTCAAAGTATATTAATAATTTACCCAATATTTTTAATTAATAATCATTCAAACTATATTTTCCAATCAAAATTAATATTTGATAGTGTTTTATATCCCCAAAATTTCCCATTTTAAATTAAAAATAAACGAAATTTTTATTTTGAGAATAGTATCTTTTTTAAATGGCAATTATAGATCCTAGTTACCTTTAAAGACCCTGAAGCACCAATAAAACTAAATAAAGCAGATATCGTTGTTTTTGAGAAATTTGAAAAATACCCCTTAATTTCTTCCTAGATTTTTTTCAAAATACCCTAGTCTACAATCCCCTGATGTCTAGAAATTTCGTCATCCCTGCTATTTCTAATTACCTATATATTTATAATAATCTAATTATCTCAGACTTAAATTCTTTTCCCAATCATTTTATGTAAAAATTTACCTCTATATCTAAGAAACCTCTATATCTCATAAATGGAATGAGAGAAAAAAAATCATAACTTATGTAAAATCTCTATAACTAATTAAATCATTGATTATAGCAGTTCGCATTTTAACAAGGATTAAATGACCAAATATTATATTTCAATCTCATAAATCATCTCAATTTCATTTTGGGTTTAGCTATAGAGGTTTTACTGAAAATATATTAAATTTTTACCGGTTTGAGGACACGTTTCACTTCTTTAAGTGCTTTATTGACATCAGAAACACTACAATACAAATAAGTGGTCAAAACCACATCAAACGTATTGTCTTTCAACTGATTCATATCTTCAACACTTCCCGTCACAAATGAGTGGAACTCAATCTTTGGATGTTTTTCAATAATTTTCATAAATTCATTCTTAAAATTATCGTTATATTCGAGTACAGTTAGTTTACAGTTATCAGGATAGAAGTCAAAATTAGCCCCAGGTCCTACACCAACTTCGAGCACATTCTGTTCAAAAAACATAATAAAAATAAATTATAATAATTAAAAATAATTAAATACAAGTTTTTCATTCGGTTTGTTTGGCTTTAGTTCTGTGAATTCCTTGAGAAAAATTGATCTTGGTTTATAAAAATACTTATTTAACATTAAAGTCCAATATTTATTGGTCCATATCTTTACGAAAAACCATTTTCTAAACTCTTTAGAGACAATAAAAAGGAGTAATAATATCAATGAAATTGCATAAAAAGCATTAATCATATAATAAAACATTTCGTTATTAATTTTTCTCAAATAAACTAAATTATTAATAATTAATAAAATTAGAGTAAAATGTGTTTAATTTTTTAACTTTATTCTAAAATATTCATCAACTAAAGTTAATACTTATAAGTCAATGCTATAAAATTATTATATTATTGTGCTTATATACTTATAAATCTTATTAAATGAAATAAAGTTAGTTAAAATTAACTGTTAAAAAATTAAATCGTTTACATTATCTATAGTTTAATATTTATGAGAATATTTAAAATGTAATCTAATTTATTTCTATCTAACTTTCAAAATATTAACTATTTATTAAAACTAATATTCACCATATATTTATAGATATTTCATAAATTATCGTAAAAATGTTATATTTGAATTAATTTAAAATTACAAACAGATGTGGTTAATATTTTATTAAATGAGATGGGTTTAGGTAAGATATAAATTCAGGGGGATATTTAAAGAATTATTAAAGAGAAAATATTTAATATTAAAAGACTACTACAATAAAATCTGCCATGACATGATTTAACCCAGTTAGGTATGAACCTTACGGACCACCAAAACAAAATATATTTTGAATTAAATTGTCTTAGGAAGTTATGTTCCTTACGGATGTTATTGTATTAAGATAGATAAAATGTTCTTATCAAAAGATGAAATTTTTTCGTTAATAAAAAATTGTAGGTCTCAAAACAGAGAAAAACAGCTTTCAATTTTTATCCTTTTATTTCAAAAGAACAAATTTCACCCTCATTAACATAAGGGTAGTTCTCAAATAAGTATATACTGACTTGAATTGTCCTAGGGAAATTTCTTTCTTAAAATATGAATTATTCCAGGGAATGGTGGTCCTTACGGACCACCACCACAAAATCTCTTATGACATGAATTGTCCTAGGTTGAAGTGGTAATTACGGACCACCACCAAATCTCTTATGACATGAATTGTCCTAGAATGAGGTGGTCCTTATGGACAACCATCACAAAATCTCATATGAAATGAATTGTAAAAAAGGGTGGTGGTCCTTACGGACAACCACAACAAAATCACCTGACATAAATTGTCCTAGGGAGTGATGGTCCTTACAGAACATCACAAAAAATCTCCTAAAATATGAAATGTTCCAGGGAGTGGTGGTCTTTAAAGACCACCACCACAAAATATATTATCATGAATTGTCATAGGGTGGGGTGATCCTTACGTACCACCACCATAAAATCTGATATGACATGAATTGGATAAAGGTGTGGTGGTCTATGCGGACCAACATAACAATCTTCTAGGATTTGGATTTTTCTAGAGAGTGGTGCGTTATTGTAATTAGATTGATAAAATATCAAAATTATCAAAAACTCTCTTCTAAAATATTTACATTTTTGAAATTTGACTTAAAGAGCCATTTCTGTACTTTCTTTTACTTTTCATTAATTATAGTTTTATACAGGGATGGCAAAAGACCGAGGTCCAAAGGGGGTATAAATGGGTTATTCGGGCCCGAGTTAAGTCGGGGTATAAAGATTGGGGGTATTTGAAAATTTCCCAAAGCTGCTTAAAAACACATAAAACATCAATTTAAGGCTTTTTCTGGCTTTTGTGACTTTATTTAGTCATATTTTAACCCATTTTATCAAAATTAATGTAAAAATTAAGAATATTTGTCAAAAAAGGCTATTTTGTAAAATGTCAAATCATTAAAATATAAAAAATGCTTCATTTAATAAAAGCTATAATTGTTTTATATAAATAAAAAATTTAAATAAAAACTGTAATTATTTCAATAAATCATTTCAAAAATTGATATTATTATTACAAATATAATAAATAGCATGAATTCAATGCATTTATAAGCACTTAATAAGTAAGAATAACATCATTTTATATCTTATTGTGTTATTATTTTTTAAAATGGCTTAAAAATTATTTATAACCAGTTTCAAGAAGTTGGTTACGAAATGATGACCACAAGATTTGGCTATCAAAAGGGAAGAATGAATTCAACGAACACATTATTTTTGAAGAATTAAATGACTTAATGAGTTCTGTACTTACAATTAATGGACACTCAATTTATTAAAAAAATATTTAAAAAATTTCAAAATATATTTTTATTAAAATTTTAAATAATTTATTGACAACATATTAAGATCATAATTTTGAAATAAATTGTCAAGAAAATAGAAATTTAAAATGTGGGTTTTAATAACCTATCAAAATACAATATGACTCAAAAATGTTTATAATTATACAGTTAAATTCCTTATAACTAAACCTGAATTGGGAAATAGAAACTTGAAATATAGAGGTTTCTTATATATAAAGGTAATTTAATCTATTATATAATTGACGATACACTAAACAATCCAATTGAGAACTCACTCGATAACCGAAAAATTGGAAAATATTAGTAGTTTTTCACTAAAAGAGTGAAAATTATAATATTGATAGTGATTCCGGTCTCGGATTTTCGTTCAGATAAAGAGTTTATCACATAAAGAGTTGTTCACAATTGGAGTGGTTAGTGTATCACAGTTTGTGGTCGAGATATAGAGATAAATAGACATAAAATTTTACTGTATTACATAATATGTTCTATTAATTAAATGTTATAAAACAGATAATTTTTTATTAAATCACTAAACATTAGTTCATTTTGATTTTAATATAATTTCGTATTCATTTGGAGTTTGAAAGAAAAATGTGTTCTTATCAGCTTCAAAGCCTTTATTTTGACCAAGAACAATTGTATATTCAGATGTCAATTGAATAAATCTGACCAAAACTAGAAAGAGGTTAGCGATGGCTAACTTTTCCCCAACACAGACTCGACGTCCAACACTGAAAGGTATGAAAGCATTCGAACGATTCGTAACTAACTCTCCATTTTCTAGAAACCTATCGGGTCTGAACTCGTCTGCATTTGTCCAATACTTTTCATCGGTTAATATTTTTGATTGATGAACAAAAAGAACCGTTCCTTCTGGTATAGTATAATCTCCTAAAAGGAAATTCAATTAAAAATTATTTATATAAAGTGGTGTTCAAATCTAACTCGGACAACTTAACAAGCATTTTTTAAACTCCACAACGAAATACAAAGAAATTTTGAAAACATAAACATTAACCCATTTTTAAATTTAAATTTTGATTTTTGATTATTTATATAAGGGATTTCAAAAAGTTTTAAAACTACAAAATTTCAAATTATTAGAAATTAGCTTAACCAATTTTAGTTTCGTAAAAGGCATAATAAATGTTTTCTATACCTTTAAAATAACACTAAGATTATTAAAATCGGTTGAGAGATAATAAATCTGTGGTTAATTGAATATCAAATTTTTGAGCTGAAAAACAATTTTGATACACTATGAAAATCTGAATGAGGTAATCTTAAACATTTTTTGCATTACTTCAATAGATTATTATATCTGAAGCAATTTTGTTGCTTGATACTTTTTGATCAAAGTTAAAATAAATTTGCTAGATAAGATCCTGTGAAAAAATACAAAAAATTCCAATTATTACGAATTTTAAACCCTCAATATAATTTATAAAAAATAAAACTTTATAATTAAAAATGAGGTAAGTCAATGTATGTGCTTGCCAATTTTCGTTACATTTCATCAAGTAGTTTAAGAATTATAGTTTGTAAAGTTGCACCAGTTAGATTTGATCACCACTTTATTTATAAAAAGAAATTTTACCAATTTTATTATTGACCATTGTTTTATGATAAATGCCAAGTGGGGCTACATTTTTGATTCTAAGAACTTCAAGTATAAAAGCCATAACATAATGACATCGATTCTTGTCTTCATGGGTTGCAATTCTGTCACCAATTAATGTCACGATTTCTTGTTTCAACTTTTCTTGAATTTCGGGATAATAGCAAAAGTAAAGTAAAGTCCATCGGAAAGTATATTGAAAGGTATCATAAGCACCGATAAACATATCTAATATACACATCGCAAGATTATCATCTGTGAGATAAGGAACCGACCCTTTTCCTTCTTTAAGTGCTTTATTCTTAGCAGTGATGAGAGCATCACAAAAGTTACGTTCAATTGATTCAGAATAGTCTTTGTAGTGATCGACGAACTTGTCTTTCGTTAAACCAATTATCCACTCAAAATCATTCCTCTGTTTTTTGACTAAATTTCTATCCAAAAGTCTAAAGAGAGATGAAAATTCCCACAACCCTTGTCTGGGACCGGCACGATGTGCAAGATGTTCAAAAAATTCGATAATTCTTATAAATTCAGGATCATTTAGTGAATAACTAATAAAAAAGATTATAATTAGTTATGTATTAAATATTGTTTTAAATACTTTATCCCAAAAGCATTGTTCGACAAAATATTAAGAAATATCAAAGAGATATATTCAAAGGGCATAAACGCTTTATTAATGCCTTCCTCTTCAATCATTAATTTAAAGGTTGACTCAACACAATCAGAGACTATGTATATAAGCCTTTCATTTGTCGAAAATTTCCTAGTTTTAAAAAATTGATAAAATATATAGTTTATATATATAATAATATATAAATATCAGGGATGGCGAAAGGGGGGTATTTCGGAATAACCCCCTAGAAGGCAAAATTTCCAAGATCCCCCATAGGAATTAGGTTTCTTAACATTAGCATCTATGGACAGACACTAGGTATGTTGGCATTTTCCAAAATAACCTACCCTACCACCCCCTTAGAGCCTCGATCTTTCGCATCCCTGATAAATATACAGGTTTGAAATTATAAAAATATATATTTACACGGATGCCGAATGGAGGACTTTACGAAGGGGATTCCAAATTTCACCGATATCAGTAAATGCAACATCTTTGCGTTTTTCATTTGAAAAGCAACTTGCTATTTTTAAATAAAATCATAATCCAAGAATTATAATTAAAATATTAATGTTTTTTATAGAACAACCTATTACTCCACTTGGTCTTCCTGAGAATTCATTCTTACGGTATGTTTCACGGCCTAACTCTGAATCAGCGATTACTACCACGGGTGCACTTCCCATCCAAATAGTAAATATATTACCATATTTTTGTCCTAATTTTATGAAAACTTGTTCCCAATGTTCTTTGCTTAGAAATACTTGATAATTTATTAAAATATTTAGTTAAATATTTGTCATTTATTCAAACAAATATAAATAAATATATTTGAAAACTTACACAAAGAATTTCCCAATAGTGGCAGTGGAAGGGGTCCGGGTGGTAGACTATACACTTTTAAATAGAGTTTTGATAGATTATATAGAAATAAACATATTAATAATGAAATAACAATCGTACGAATATCATAATATACTGTATTAAAAATAAATTGTATAAAAGACATTTTAATGATTATTTCTTTTACTATTTATTAAATAAATCCTTAATAGTGAAAACTAATATATATAGTATTTTTTAACAATAATTTTAATAATGTGTAATAGTTTAGATATAGATTATGTCAATATGTCAAAGGATAAACTATTGTATATTTAATTTTATTTCATATGATTGTATAAGATTAATAATTAAATAGTTAAATTTTATTTATGTGTAATAGTTTAGATATAAGCCAAACTTTTATTTTCTCATTAATTTTAGTTAATTTTATCTCATTTAAATAGATTTTAACCACATCGGTTTGTAATTTTAATAAATTCAAATATTAAAGCATAATAGCAATAAATTATGAAATATCTATAAATATGTGGTGAATATTTGAGTTTTATTAAATTGTTAATATTTTGATAGTTAGATAGGACTAATTTTGATTACATTTTAAATATTCTCAAAAATATAAAACTAGAGATAATTTATACAATTTATATTTTTTTTAAATCGTTAACTTTATTAAATTTTATCTCATTTAAAATGATTTTAACCACATAGGTTTGTAATTTTATTACATTCAAATATTATAGCTAAATAGCGATAAATTATGAAATATCTATAAATATATTTATTTAATAGTTAATATTTTGATAGTTAACTAGTAATAATAAGATTATATTTTAAATATTTTCATAAATATAATACTAAAGATAATCAAAACGATTTAAATTATTTTATAAACAGTTAATTTTATCTAATTTTATTTCACTTTTAAAAGATTTTAAGCACAATATTTTAAAATAATTTTATAGTTTTGACTTCAAAGTATATATTTATTTGATGAAATTTTCTTTTACAAAATATTAACTATTTAATAAAACTTAAATATTCACCACATATTAATAGATATTTCATATTTTATCACTAAAATGTTATAATATTTGAATTTTTTAGAAATAACAAACAGATATGGTTAAAATCTTATTAAATGAGATAAAATTAACTAGAATTAACGAATAAATAAAAATTTTACTAGTTTAATTTATCAATCTACAATCTTCAAAATCAAACTTGTTAAATTTATCGATTGAATTCTCAAAATCATATAAAAGACGTAATTAGAATAAGAAAAATTATTTGATTTTAAAGTTCAAATAATAATAAGTGAAATAATTTGATAAAATGTGGTTTTTGTCACTTTTGTTAAATAATGTCTTCTTTGACATTCGTTTACTACTTATAACACTATTAATAAGTTATGTAACTTATATACTATCAAACTTTTATTTAAAGGTTTATAGACTACCTCCCGGACCATTTCCATTGCCACTATTGGGTAATATTCTTGGTAAGTATAAATAATTTTATATATTTAAATATGAAAAGATAAATTTATTCAAATTTTATATATTTTAATTAAGCATTTAAATTGACCAAGGAACATTGGGATCAAGTTTTTAAAAATATGGGACAAAAATATGGGCCTATATTAACAGTTTGGTTTGGTCACAAACCTTTTGTAGTTATCACCGATGCAGAGTTAGGGCGAAAGGTTTTCCTGAAAACGGATTTCTCAGGAAGACCTTTAGGAGTTTTCTGTAATTTCAAAATTAATTAATATCATTATAATTTATTTTAATCTTTTTAAAAATAGCAAGTTTTGTCCAAAACAAATTCCTCCAAGATATTGCATTTTCTGATTTTGGTGAATCCTTGGAAGTTCAACGTAAAATTGTACATTCAGCTGCAGTGTAATTAATTATTTAAACTAGGGATGGTTAAAAGGAACATTTCCTAAGGGGTATCCCTCATCCTAGGCCTAAAAACCTCGATAGACCTCGTGTTTGTTCATAGACGCTAATGTTAGGGCTGCAGAAGTTTAAGGGATATTTTGTCAATTCCCCTTTTAATCGAGTAATCTGGAAAGCATTTTGACCATCTCTCATATAAACAATATAATTTAAAAATTAAATTTTAAATATAAAATAGGAAATATTCAACCAATGAAAAATTCTTAGATGTTGTCACCGATTGTGTCGATTCAACCTTTAAATTAATGATTGAAAAGGAAGACATTAATAAAGGGTTTATACCCTTTGAATATATCTCTTCAATAGTTCTTAATATTAGCTGTTATAATGCTTTTGGAAACAAGTATTTTATTAAAATATTATGAAATCTATAACTAATTATATTATATTTTATTAGATATTCCTTAAATGACCCCGAACTCAAAAAAATTTGTTATGTTCTAGGAAATCTTTCGCAGATAGGCGGTGCTAGACAAGGGTTGTGGGAATTTTCGTTTATTTTCAGATTTTTAGATAGAAATTTAATTAGAAAACAAAGGAAAGACATGGAATGGTTAAGTGGTTTAATAAAAAATAAGTACATCGATCACTACAAAGACTACTCGGAATCAATTGAACGGGACTTTTGTGATGCGATCATCACTAGTGCGAACAAAGCGCTTAAAGAAGGAAAAGAGTCCGCTCAATTTCTCACACATGAAAATCTTGCTGGTTGTGTATTTGATATGTTTTTCGGGGGTTATGACAGTTCTCATAATTCTCTCCGATGGATATTTCTCTTCCTTTGTTATTATCCGGAGATTCAGAAAAAGTTAAGACAAGAAATTGAGACACAAATCGGTGACAGAATTGCAACCCATGAGGACAAGAATCGATGCCATTATGTTGTGGCTTTTATTTTGGAAGCTCTCAGATTTAAAGGTATATTACCATTTGGTGCTCCGCATAAGGCAGTGGTTAACAGTAAAATCGGTAAATAATTTATTTTATTAATTAATTTTTAATTAAACTTGCTTTTAGGGGATTATACTATACCTAAAGAAACAATGGTTGTCGTATATCAGGGAATAATCTCAACCGATGAAAAGTATTGGACAAATGGACACGAGTTTATACCCGAGAGGTTTCTGGAAAACGGAGAGTTAGTTAACACTCGCTGTAAAGGTTTCCTACCTTTCAGTAACGGACGTCGTGGCTGTCCGGGAGAAAAGTTAGCAATCGCTGAACTCTTTTTGATCCTTGTCCGAATACTTCAGTTGACATCTGAATATACAATTGTTCTTGGTGAAAATAAGGGTTTAAAACCTGATAACAAGAGATCTTTCTGGTATCTTCCAAATGAATACGAAATTATACTGAAGACAAAATAAATTAATAATTATTCAAATAAATATTTTAGATTATGTAGAATTACTTTTAGAAATTCTTAGTTAGCTTGGTAAATATCTATACTTAAAAATAATTACAAAAATTTATGTCATATTTTAATAATTATTAGTCAAGTTTGACAAAAATATAGAGTTTTATAAGTTTTATAATAATTGTGACTAATATAGTGAATTATAAATCTATTATATTTATGAAAATAAAATTTTACAGTTAAAATTGATTTTTGATGTTTTCGGCATTGTCACGTGACTGGATAAAAGTTTAAATATTTACTAAACAACTCCCTATAATACTATATATTAGAGGCAGGATTTAGGGGTAGAGCATCGGCGAGAAAAATAGGAAGGAAAAGTTAGCAAAAGGGAAAAAATTAAGAGAATATATGAATAAAAGGCTGTAAATGATAAGTAAAATAACAGAAAACATAAAGTTGAGGACATAACTACCCCGAGTCACTTAAACCTTCATAATTATAGAAGGGATTGATAGATCTTAAAGCGGGTTTCACCAAAATGATCTAGGATAATGGGGTGTATTAAAAAATAAATTTTAAAAAATTCGATCAAGGTTAAATTAATTTTTTTGATGCTGAATTAAAACTTATATTTTAATGATA
>JAQFZM010003330.1:0-11305 GCA_034695785.1 Galumna obvia
GAAAATTCATGATATTCCAATTGTTAGAACTTTTTTGCCTTTTAACCGATTTCAATAAATTTGGTGTCATATTAAACATCAACTCTTCTACTATTAAGAACATATAATACATTAGACGTAACTACTTAGGTGTGACATGTGACATAGTACTTTGCAAATGGTCCAATTTTTTATGATCACGTGACTTTTAATAAAATTTTTATACCTTGTTATACCACACGTAAGTGGATGATAATAACACTTTTTACTTCAAATGAATACTATAAGCCGTTATAATTTGATAGTGATTTGTTTACGATGCGAAATATTTGATCCCCCTAATACTCTCAAACTTAGTACCGGGTCATTTTTAGATTATTTGCTAAATCTAAAAATTAATAATTTTTATCGCTTTAAATCTAAAATAGTTATAAAAAATTACTAATAGTTATTTATACTTCAAATAGTTATTTATAGTTAAAATAAATTTCCGCCAAAATTACCTTGGTCATATATTAGAAATGCATATTGATTATGTTTGAATACTCCGATATCGCACACTACTTACTTTCTGTCCTTGAGTCAGGACGGCCCAAGATTCTTTGCCGAAACGAAGCATTAATTATCCCCGTGCTGATAGACCTTGAGGTGCCACCTGCTGGGAATAAAGTGCGCCCCGCCCGGGACTGAACACTCGCCTGTAAGCTCGCATTAGGGAATAACGCCTTTAACCACTGCGCCACTCCGCTCACTTCAATCAATCCTATATATCATAAGCTTTCCAATGATACCAAGATCATTAAAATCCGCCACTTCCTATAAACAGACTTACCTACTTAATTGGAATATATACCATAAGTATCAAGGTTAGTTTATTTTTGTCACAATGATAAAATTAGATTTGATCAAGAGTAGTTTATTAGCAAATGATAGATATACTAAATTTTTTCGTTTATCATAATAGATTCGAATTTCAAACATTTATTTTAAAATGTTTCAAAATTTCATTAATTTGTTTTAATTGATTCAATTAAATGCATTTTATTAAACTTTTTCGGAATTCAAACAAATAATGGAAAAAATCTATTCAATGTTAGGCAGGAAAAGCCTCATTCGATGCGAAACGAAAGTTAGCAACGAAAATTAAATAATACCTGTTATACAAGAAGTCACTCAATCATATCGTCTATTCTTATTAACAATTCCACCCAATATTAATATGGGTACCATTGAAAATTTTTGAATAAATGAAAGTTTTACAAAATTGATTTGAGTTCTGAACTGAATTTAGTTATAAATAAACCAAAATATATTAAGTTAGAATACCTCAATATGAATAGAGTATTGAATAAATTAATATTATTATAATAAATTTAATTTTATATAAATTAATCTCTTTCTCTCCCTATCACTCATTTTCAAAATTATCATTGTTAAATAAACATTTTAGTGGGAAAGAGAAAATGAGTATTTGAATGAGTTTTGAGACTTATTATTTATAAATTATAACTAAAGTTTTCGATTTGAGTAAAATAATTATTAGGAACTTGTAGGCGGCCACGGGCGAACTTGAACCTTCCGCCGTGGAACCACTCCCCAAAATAGTAAAAAAAATATAGGATTGATTTGTTAAGTTTTTATCGGCTAATGGTTATCTCTTCCCGTATAATTCGGTCAGGTAATATTTGTATTTTAAACTTTAAAAAATGAAAAATTTAAAACTATTTGTAATAAAAATCTTTGTTATACTCATTTTCAAATTCATTTTAATTCTCATCAATAAATTCAATGCTTAAAAATTCAGGTTCAACTAATAATTATGCTTGGTGAAAAATTAGTTAGTATTATTGATAAAATGATTCAAAACATATCTTTTTTAAAGCTTTAAATGCAAATATCAACTCGCCGAATTCTACGGGAAGAGATAACCATTAGCGGATAAAAACTTTACCAATCAATCCTATATATCATAAGCTTTCCAATGATACCAAGATCATTAAAATCCGTCACTATCAATGAACAGACTTACTTACTAAGATTAAAATTTTTTTTTATAATACTGTAATCCATAAAAAATTATTGAAATTATTTAAAAATTGCATAAGAATAATATCTTTTGGCTAATACTAAGAAGGCAATATTATTTTATAAATTTTCAATTACTTATTTTCATATTAGATAGAATTCAATAAAACTTACACATTTATATATAAAAAATTTGAAAATTATTATTCAGGAAATTGTCTTAATTAACTAAGATAAACTAAGGAAAAATTAGAATAAAGTTTAAATTAATAAAATCGTTAAATTTTATTATTTTATTATAATTATAAAGAATAAAAAATATATTAAATATATTTATTTATTATATTTGTCATCAAATGTTATTTTAAGGCTTTAAAGTATAAATAAAAATAAAATTATTTTACCAATGTATTAGTCAATTCTTTTCCAATTTATTTCGACAAAATTAAAAAAACCCTAAAAATTTAAAAAGGATAAGATATAAGGAATGATGACGAATATAAAACAATTCTTAATGGAAGCATAATAGAAGCAAATTGGGGCCTCTTAAATGAAGATTATAATGAATGCTTTCTAGATATTCAAGGATAAAAGTACATTTAAGTTTCAAATGACTCTATAAGCATTTTATTAATAATGATTAATCTATGAAAAAACCCTTACTAATATCTCAGAAGATATTTATGAATGATTCAAAACTAAGCTTCAATGACTAACGTTTTATAAAAATAATCCCTCAAATAAAAAACTTTAATAAATATTAACTATCTTTTCTTTCATTATTTATGGTGAATTTTAGCACGTTCTTTTTTACAGATTTAATCTTTAATCTTCATTATAAAAGTCCCCATTCTGAATAGAAGGTATTTATTAGAGTTAAATATGAAAGTAAATATTATAATTGTTTTTTATTTAGAATATATAATCGCTTTGCTGAAGATATACAGTTAATAAGAAAGGGAACATTTTTAGTATTTAACCATAAAAATTTTAGTAAAAGGAATATTAAATTTTCCTTAATTTTTTACTATTTTTATTTCTATTAAAATTCAAGACACTTTGAATGTTTTCACATCCTATGGTAACTAAATTCATGGCCCATTGGAAAATATTTTTACAAGTTTGACCATGAGTGGAATTCAATGAATTCAATATTTGTATTATCATAAATCAGCGATTCCGGAGTAGTGCAAAATTTTAGGATATTTAGTGCGCATGTTATTTGACATGAGCAAGCATACAAAACTTGTTCATATACATTATTATTAATAATGGGTAAGGAAAGAATTTATTTACAGAAAATTTATATCAAATGAACTTTTCTTTCGATAATTTAATGTATCCATAAAACTTTTAAAAGTGGTTTTATTTTGGTATGACCATGTAATGATTTATATGAATCTGCTCTTGGTAAACGCATGTATTTGACCAGTGAAATCAGAAAGTATAATAAAAAATTTACCCCCTATGCCCTACTCCGGCAACGCTGTCATAAACAATTGTATGAATTCATTTGATAAATTATATTCAATGAACAAGGCATATTTTCTAATCAATCATTACATTTTTTACAAAGATAAAATATTTTAAATTAATTTTATTCCATTGTTTCCATAGTTTTATTCCATTAGTTTTGTTTGTATTAAATAAAAAAAATAAATTAAATTATAAAAGATTGTAATTTTAAAATAAAATAGAAATAATACATTGAATAGTTTTGAAGAAAAAAAACAATTGAACTCCAGAAGTCTCACCTTATAATTTTATTTTTCACATCCAATTCTAATTTAAATCGTTAAAATATTTCATTTCATCTGAAATTTAACTTTTATTAGATATACACGAAATCTTTCTTATAAGATTTTCCAGTCTGCAATCATTGAGAAATATTGCATCAAAATCATATTAAATTATTTGAAATTTTATTTTAAATGTATGTATTTTAAACTTAGAACATATATATTCTCAAATAATATTTTACTAAATTTTTAATTTTTTAATTACTTTCAAGGTTAAATGCATCTAAATTATAGTAAAAATAGTTACCTTTTAGCTAAACAAAGTATATTCCAATCATTTATATATAAAAAAATTTAATAAACAATTATAAATCTGTAATTTATAAATTAATAGTAGGTATATCGCGTCGGAAAAATTATCATTTATATACACATTTATGGACTTTACACAGTATAGAGACTTCAAAACTGGGGACTTCTACTGTATTTAGGATTAATTGTATCCTATAACTTGATTAGTTTTTATCCTATACTTGTCTTTGTATTCGAAATATTCTTCCAACTGATTGAAGTTATTTTAAAAAAAATAAAGTTTTAAATTAATTTGTTTAGAAAAGGTAATCCAAGTTTTAGCTGATATAACCCAAAGTTAATCAAGGTAGTTCTTTAAAATTTCAAATTTTTAAAGTCTCTATTTATTAATGAATTTAATTAAGCTTAATTAAAACCTTTTAATTTTTTTAATCCTAGGGAAAATTTGAATATTTCTAGAATGTCGAATATTATTAATTATATACAAGTTTTAATTTACTTTTTTAATTTAAATAATTATCAATGTTTGTTTTCGAATAAGCAAACACCTTGAAGACAATTAATCATGAAACTTTTATAAATAAATAAAGGCCTAATATTTATTTTTTAAAAGAATGATACTTTGTTTTAAATTTAAATTTTAATCAAAAGTTTTGGTTAATTCATTTAAATTCTAAAATAATAATTAATAAATTTTTTTAAACACATTGAAGATTGTAATTTATAAAATAACATTCAATTTATTAAATAAATACACAAGGATTTTACTCAATTGAATATGATTATTTTTATCATAGAATGGAAATAACTGTAATTGTAAAATAAAATAAAAAATATTTATTCAATTATTTATAAGACTATAACTTTTGGAAAAACTAATAGTTATCCTATGATTTGTGTGTAAAGTAAAATAAATTTATTTTACAATATTTATATTAAATTAAATCTATTAAAATATTTTAAATTATTAAAAATATAATTTTTACTTATTTGTTAATTTTGTTTCAAAACCATTTTAAAAGATCACTTCCTATATTAATAGAACTTTAGTAGTGCCATATGATTCAAATGAAATCTTCAAGTAATTTTTACGACCCATATAATAAGTCAATGTTTTGTAAGTAGACCCAATGTGGAAAGTATACTTCCTATGTTACTATTACTTTGATATTAGGCATATTGCTTCAGTAGAGTCATAGGATTCAAATGAAATATAGCACAACAAACGCACTCTTTCGTTTCTATCATAAAGATGAAATTTCACGGTTACTAACAAAAGGGTTGGCCTACAGATAGAGATAGCAAATTCTTCCACTCCCATCATTTCAATCAAAATGATGGTTTTTTCCCGTTACAAACAAAAGGGTCGGTCTCCACAGAGAGAGAGAGAGAGAGAGAGAGAGAGAGAAAGAGAGAGAGCAAAGTTTACATTCCACTAAATTTTTATCAAAAAAGCAAATATTTCCTCTTTCAAGCTAAAGGGAGGGTCTCCAGAGTAAGACAACACAACCTTAAACTCCTCTTCGTTCTATCAAAATGACGAAATTTCCCCATAACAAAAGATCTGATTTCCAGAAAAGGGGAGAGAAAAATAGCTTGCTACTTACCCAAATTCCGCTCAAAAAGATGAAATTTCCCCGTTATTAACAAAAGGTTGGTTTCAAGAGAGAGACCGAACCGTTCATACTATCATGCGTTTCTACATAATAATCGATATTTTCCTTTTACTAATAAAAGAATTGTACTATAAAAGGAAAGCACAGCTTACCACTCTACTTCGCTTCTATCAAAAAGGCCATATTTCCCTGTTACTAAAAAAAGTTGGTCTACAGAACGAGACAACACAGCCTATCAATTTTCTAAGTTTCTATCAAAACAATGATATTTTCCCGTTTTTAACAAAAATGTGGTACTACAGTGAGGAAGCGCAAACATCGACTACTCTTCGTTCAGATAAAAAAAGTTTGAAAGAAAAGCAATTTCCACTACATTTACGAGCATCAAAAGAGAGAGTCCAACCTATCAACCAACTCCGTTTTATACAAAAGTTGAAATTTCCCCGTTGCTAACAAAAAGATTGGTTTCCATAAGGAGAGAGAATGAGTGAGTGAGAGGAAAAGAATAAGGAAGAGAGAGAGAGAGAGAGAGAGAGAGAGAGCACATCCTACAATTTCCCTCCGTTTCTATCAAAAAGATAAAATTTACATTTTACAAACAAAAAGGTTGTTCTCAATTATGAACACAACATTCCACTCTTTTGGTTTAATTTTTAGCGCTGCATACCAAGGGGTGTTAGAGTTAGTGAACAGATCAGTAATGTGGAGTGGTGATTTGAGCCGTTAGAGTAAGTTGGTGAGCCTGAAGAGTAGGTGATTGAGGCTGAAGAGTAGGTGGGTGAGCTTGTAGAGTGTGTGAGTGGGTAGGGGCGAAACGATTACATATATTTCACTTTACTACATAAATGTTGCGAAAAACGAAATTTTCCGTTAATATCAAAAAGTTTATTCAAAAGAGTATTTTATCACTGCCTACCATGTCCTTCCGCTTCTTTCAGAAAGGCGAAATTTCCCTGTAACTAACAAAAGAATTGAACACCGGAGAAAGATATCACAGCCTACCACTCCCATACGGTTCTGTCAAAAAAGCCGACATTTTCACATTATCATCAAATGGGTAGATATAAGGGGAGAACACCGAATAATTGGGTTAGCTAGTGGAGTGGGTAGGTGGTCATTTAGATTGGGTTGTTGAGCCGGTAGTATAATGGGAAAACTGCAGAATGGTTATGGGGCCTTTAGAATGGCTGGGTTGGCCTGTAGAGTAGGTGATTTTGCCTAAAAATTAAGTGCATGGGCCATTAGAATGGATGTTTTGCAAGTAGAATGTGTGCGTTGGCAAGTTTGATGGGATAAAAGGCCAATAAGGTGGATATGTGAGCTTGTAAATTTGGTGGATGAGCCAGTAAAATGGGTGGGTTGACCAATATATTTGCTGGGGATTCGGAAGAGTTGGAAACGATTACATATAATACACTTATTATGTAAATGTAGTGAAAAATTATTTATAAAAACTATAAATTTAATCGAAATTAATTCAAATGTAATTATATTTATATATAAACCTAATTTGAAAAATTACGTTTTAAAAGCCAAATATGTCAAGATTGGTTTAGGAATAAGCATAAAAATTCAAATAAAAATTGAATTAACCAAGAATTGACAAATGTTTACTATAAAATATCTTTAGATTTAAAATAAAACTGTAAAAAATAATCTCAATTTAAAGTATAGGAAAACTAGTTTTGATCACTAACTGTGATATCAATTATAACAATTAATAAATTGCTATAAATATGAACAAATTTATTTGTTTCAAAGGCCAACTGTCTCCTTCATTAGCATTAATGCATCTGATTATGCATCAGTAATCTGATGCATACTATGAGCGACATTTTGACTTTCGGCCATTCTATACCAGCTATAAATTAGCGAACATACAGTCAACCACATAAGATGGGGGAATAATTCTATAAACGGGTAACTAAATTTAACATAAAATTTCTATGTCTTTACCGATTTCAATGATCTTGGTGTCAAATTGAAATATATGATGTCTTCTATTAAGCCTTCATGTTAAACATTCAAAAATATTTTTAATTCTGGCTATTTCAAAAGTGAAATATTTACTTAATATTCCCAAGCGAATAATTTTACTTTAAAAAAGTATTTTCCAAAATCATAATATTAAAATTTAAAGAATTATATCTAGTTTGATCATTTATTAACAGAATTAAATTATTTTGTATAAGTTTTGTTTAATTCAATTTTTAAGAAAGCATTAAAAATGGCCTTTTTTAATTTTCACGTCAAAATCTGTAATCCAATATTAAATCCAAGAAAAGGTTTTTTATATTTTTAATTCTGCACAAAATCCTTTTGGAATTTTCAAAATATCTCAAGCAACATGAAAATGACAAGTTAATTTGTAAAATTTTTACTGATTTTTGGCATAATTTACAAGAATCATTATATTTTTAAAAGTTGGATGTTGATTTTCAAACTTTCGTATATTTTCTAAACTAGAATATCTATTGAATCAGTTATATAAATTTTATCTGAAAATTCCAACTCTAACCTAGATAAATTAGTATCCCCGTTTTAGGATTTATTCCTCAATCTTTTGTGGTTGACTGTATAACACATTTTTCAAGAATTGTTTATTTCTATTTCTGTGGGAAGTCATAAACAGTTTAAGTTTCAGAAATAGAAATAAACAATTGTTGAAAAATGTGTTATATGCTTGTGTGAAAAATTTTATGAAGACGAAATTCATTCTGATTTAATCTAGTATTTTGATTGCTATCATATATTCAACTGAATAACTAAAAAATAATATCCAAACAAGATTACATGTAAATGAACCTAATTTAAAGTATAATCTAGATAGTTACATAATAAAACAAGCCTAGCGAGACTACTTGTTTTAGTTTCTCTTATGTTAAGATCAAAACTATTTTTAAGTTTTATATTGAAGTAAATTATTTTTTATTTAATTTTTCTTTAAGAAGTTATGAAATATTTAAACCCAAAGTTATCTTTACTTCTGTTCTCTCTCTCTCTCTCTCTCTCTCTCTCTCTCTCTCTGCCGCGATCGATAAATTTTCTAAAAAGCAGAAAAATATAAAAACAAATTCATTGCTTTCCTCGAAAGCAAGTCAGCGGTGCTTAAACTACTTACTTACTCTTTGTTCATTTAACTATTGGTGATTACTGTCTGATTTCTCCATATACTTTGCAAATGTTGTTTTATATAGCAAAAGTTAATCTTAAACTTTGTTTATCATTTAAAACTTTTTACTTTCAAAAATAAAATATAAAATAATCATTAAATGATGTGTTCAAGATTTGATATAATTATATTTATGTCTAATTTAAAACTTAAATTTATAATTAATTTACATTTATCACTAATAAATAACTATTGTTTTTTTAAAATAAGAGATATTTCACTAAAAAATAAGTATATATTTTTCAATTTGAATTTTAATGTATAAATTAAAGCCTCTAACTTGGAAATGAACCCTACAGGCCGATGGAATTTGATAAAAAGAAGACCATGGTTAGAATCTTTATGTCAAACTGAAACTAAATCTGTAATCAAAATGTGCGTATGACCAGTCTAAACACCAAAAATATTACGGTCAAAATCATTGAAAGCTAACTTTAAAAAGCTTTCAAAAAAAGATTTATTTTAAACTTTAGCAAGATGATTACCAATGTTTAATACTGATGAGTAATACCAAATGTTTATAAAATCTCTATTGATTTTATGGGAGTTTATTCATTAGTTGAATATTATTTTAAACTTTCAATATAATATTAATGATTGATAAACATCTTGCTAAAGTTTAAAATTGTTCTTTCTTTTGAAATCTTTTTAAAGATAGCTTTCAAAGATTTGGACCGTGGTTTTTTGTTGGTTAGAGTGGCCATACGCACATTTTGTTTCCAGATTTAGATTCAGTTTAACTTAAAGATTTTAACCATGGTCTTCTTTTTATCAAATTCCATTGGCCCGTACGGGGTATTTCCAAGTTAGAAAGAAATGTTAAATTCTATATTGAAAGGTATCTCCGATTAATACCAATCATAGTTTGTGGACTATTTATGACATATCTATTCGAACTCATAGGAGACAGTAAACACATTTACTGCTTAACAAAAATGAGTAAATCATAATAATAGGTCCCCACTGGCATACAATGAAACTATACTATACAAAACCGTGTTATGACAAATGACACAAACCTTTACTTATGTACAATAATTTGGTATATAAGCCAAACGAGAATTCCACTGTATATACATCAATAATGTGTTTGACAATAACATGGTAAGTTTTGATCAAATATTGGTCAATCAAAATAACCAAAACTAACTTAATGGTTGAGGTATGCCTTCGTGTGACTTCCAATTGTATGCTTTGGCTCCCATTTCATTCCTATTGCTCTACAAAAGATCCAAATTTGGAATCATTTGGAATTTTATCTTTCTTTTAGTGGTAGTACTTATCCCTCTCTTCAATAGAGTAGTCATGGATTGGCCCCACGTCTACGAAATTATGACTCACCCCAATTACCAAAAATTAATGATTGGGTGGTCAGCACACTATTTAAGGCCATTTAATTATATTCAAACTTATATTATCGGAATTCTTATCGCTTATGCGGTCAGACATAAACCTAATGTATATTTAGGCGGACGTATTGTTGAGCTTTTCATTTGGTTTAGCACTTCGTTCACTACTTTATTCCTTCTCTATTGGCAGCGGAATTTTATTGTACCTGGTTATTCTTTTGATTCACTTAATGGTTATGTACAGCATATTTACCTTGTTTGTGGAAAGTTGTTATATTTGTCTGGTTTTGCCTGGCTTATATTTGCCTGTGCCACTGGAAGAGGAGGTATAAACACATTTTAATAAGAAAACACTTACACTGTATTAAAGGAGTCATAAATGAAATGGTGGGTTGGAAATGGTTCAAAGTAGTAGACAATTTAACCTTGGAAATTTATATAGTAAGCAATGAAAACCATTTAATTAGTAATTAATATGATTTGAATAACAGTTGCATACCTTTGCTTTGGTATATCGAATAGGAGTGAGAAGAGACCAAATCACTTATACTGACTATTATATTGTGAGTCAATCAATGATTTTAATATAAAATTCAGTTTTATTTCATTTCTATTTATTTTGAAAACTATTCAATGTTTTAATTGACTGACATTTAGTGGACTTCAGCGGTATTTGACTTTATAGTTACTTATATGTTATCAGTTTTGGTGGCACTGGTCATCACCCGTCCCTTTTCTAATATGACATTAGCCTTAATGACATCTCCCCGAAAGTCGAGTCAAGAAAACCAAAAGTCAACCCCAAAATCAAATTCATTAAAAGTAAACTTTCCTGTAATGAATGCAAAGGATATAAAAGATTTACAAATAATTCATTACTCGAACGACAAAATTATTTATCGACTCTAAGATTACTTTTAAACCAAATTAAATGTCATTTAATGGTTTAATGAAAATTGTAATAAAAGTCTATCCTTTTAATCATATTTCGATTCATTTAATCTGAAAATCAATTAAAAAGAATTTTATATTATACCAGGGATGGCAAAAGACCGAGGTCCAAGGGGGGTATAAGGGGGGGTATTTTGGTCCGAGCTAAGGGGGGGTATAAGG
>JAQFZM010003331.1:0-11299 GCA_034695785.1 Galumna obvia
TTTAATTAGAAATTATCGCTAAATTAAATGAAATAATACATCAGAAATAAGTTTTATGAAGAAAATCATTTTAAAATATGATTTTAATTAAAATAGTTATTATATCAAATAGTTGATTACATATTAAATGGTTATTGGTGAAATTTATATTAGGTTATTTATAGGTGAAATAAAACTTTGCTAAAATAACCCTTAGTACTTGATTCGAACTTATTTAAGTTCCATAAATTAATATCTTTAATCAGTAAAAATAGTTATTTTACTAAAAACCAATGCCCTACTTATAATTAAAAATTCACCAAGCATCAAAGCATCTGCGGCTCCAATCATTTTAGTTGTCTGCGCTTCAGCTCCATATTCTTTAATAGTCTGAGTTATTTTGCCTTGAACTATTTATTTTACTTTAAAGGCTTCCGCTTCTGATTTAAGTTTGCTCTAAACTCCCTTGATAATTTCATACTCGAAGCAAACATTATAATAAAAGGTTACCTATAAAGTTCTTCAACAAAACATATCTTGGTATCTCTATTTATATGACCTTATTTTAAATGAACAAGTATAACTGTTTTAAGAGGAACAAGTCAATAGTTACTATCGCCAACTGAAAAATCCTGGTGTGTTTGTACAATAATATCTAATTATTATTACTTCCAAATAGAGGTCCCTGACTTAAATTTTATAGCTAGGTCACTAAGTGCGCACAATTATTTTTAGTAGCTAACTATTGTATTGTTGAACTTGAATTTTATTGGTTCTTTAATTATCATTCTTCAATTTAATAACAATATTGATCAATGTCAGATACCCCCATCTCTAGAATAAGGGAAAAAATAGGCAAAAAATCGGAAAAATTGACTTTGTTTTGCTAAAACCTTACTTTTGAAATCATATGTTTTCTATAATATATAGCATAAAAAGTACCAAAACGTTTCTTTTTGAGGGAAATTATTTTGTCCTTTTTTATGCTATGTAATATAGTAAACATGATTTCAAAAGTCAAGTTTTAGCAGAACAAAAGTCAATTGAAAAAAATTAGAGAATATTAAGTAAAATACTGTAATTTTGAAGAAAAATAACATAAAACTTAGTAAAAATGCATATAAAAGTGAAAAATCGAGATTTTAAGCCAAATTTTGGTGCTCTAGGTTAACGATGCTAAAATGTGACTCCCAAACTTGAAAAGCTTCTTGGTAGAGGTCTTCCTTTGCTTTAATCAACTCAAGTTTAAATTATGAATTTTATTTTCTGTATTATATTATTGTTTGTAATAAACTTTAGTTTCATTCATTAATCACATTATGTTTTCATAATTTAAACTTGAGTTGATTAAAGTAAATGAAGAACTCTACCATGAAGCTTTTCAAGTTTGGGAGTCACATTTTAGCATTGTTAATCTAGATTATAGATGAAAGAACAATGAATCAATAATAAAATAATTATAATAAATGTAAACAAATTTTTCTTAAAAATATTTTCACTGAAAGAAAAACTATTAATTATTATCGAATAAAATCCTTAAAAATATTAAACTAAAGAGAATTTTGAAAATATTCCCTATAATTGGTTAAAAAGTAATTAAACATGTTGTTATTGACGGTATCATAGAGAAGTTCACGAGTAAACATCCAGTCATTGTCAAATATCTAGTGGCAATAAATTGACCAGGATATTTTCAATTATAAGAAGAGCAAATGTAGAATAATAATAAAGAGCATCAAAAATACTAATATTTTACAATAAAAATGATTGAACTGATTATCACATATCAAATAGAATTTACTGTAAATAGTTTTAAATTTATAAATGATCTGTAGGTTAAATGCAAAAGATAATCCATGTTCAACTTTGTATTATAATTTGTAAGTTTATTAGTAAGAGCTCTGCTAAATTATAAAATGATTAAGACATTTTTTACATTATACAATCATTTATTACTCAGCATAAGAACTGTAACTTAAAACTCATTACATTTTAAAATATATAAAGAATGAACACATTTTTTGAGTTAAGTTTAGGTAAGTTGGGTTTATTTTATACGACAAATATTTTATTGATATTGTTTTGAAAATTTTCTTTATATTGAGTATTGGCTTATCTAGAATTGGTTTAAATTAAGTTAGATTTATAAATTTATTATAGACCAGAAAATGGCATTTAAGGGACACAAATTTAGATAGCCCGTTACATTATTTTAGCAAGTTAATCCCCTTTAAAATTTATTGAATTTCTTTGCTTTCAATAAGTTATCAATTGAAAATGTAATTCTAAACATCATGACTATTTTCTTTACTCATTTAATAATAGGTTTGGGTTCTTAAATGGGTTTTTGGATCTATAATAGTGACTAACATTAATATATTTGAAAACAGTTTTCTTTAAGTCAATAAATCACTAAACGAATGATAAACAAAGGACTACACAAAGGCTTAATTCATTTCGATATAAGATTTTCGCAATTTTTTTATTTCGCAAAAGTTTTGATATAAACTAACCTTTTATTAAATTCAAGATAAATAAACTATTTCTAAAAGTTCTAAATTAGAAAAACACATATTTTATTAAAATATTTGATATTTTTAAAAATTAATTCGTATTTTTATTTAAACTAATTTTAATATATTTAATATTTTTATCGAATTTTATAAAAACTCTAAATTGTTACCTCATCAATGTTAGCTAAGAATTATAAACAAGCTAAATTTGGTCTGAAATAAGAATTATTCTTTCAAAATAAGAAATTTTAGTCACTCTAATAAGAGAATAAAATAGTGGGACACATATTATAAATTTAAGTTATTAATAAGAAAATATGTAAAGCCTTTCAATTACTTTAGAATAAATTTCTTTTATTTAATTGAAAATGTTCTGGCTAAAATTAAACATTAAACAAGGTTAATTACATTATTCTATTTGCTTTCAAGGAAAACATTTACATTGTTTTTGTAGTATAGACAATTATACTAGGAATTTTACCTAATATTTTAACAGATACTTTGTATATGTCTCTGAATAGAGGATATAATAAGTTACTAAATCAACTTGAGTCATTTGACACATTTTTGATACCTTCTAAGGAAGAATATAAAGAGAACAATAAAGTTGAATTTCTACATTACTAAAAATATAAGTTATATTATATAACCTAGTAATTAATTTTTTCAATCTATGTTTAAAAACAAGTTTACAGTTGTCAACACTAATTTTCATTATGAGCATGTACATATAGATGTAAAAGTGTTTAAATTTTAAACATTACAAAATAGCAAGTCAATAATTTTCCACTATTTAACCAGGATACTTGGCTTTTGTTTTCATATTTTGTTTATAAGAATTAATTATTTTATGACTCATTAGATCCCATTTAATAAAACAATATAATGATAAACAAGAGTAGAGATACACAAATTGAGGCCTTCATTAGAATTACCTTGATATAGTTTGAGAATTTTAACATTTATACATCAGTACTGTATATAAATCAGTAAAATCGCTATGTTTACATTTAAAGAACCCTGTAGTTATAAACATTTTCTTAAAGTTTAACATTTAACTAGATTAAACTAAATTTTAAACTAATTAAAAATTAATATCAAAACATTTTATTATGTTATTTAAAATCTTTAATGAATATTAAAATAATGAAAAATGTTATAGTTTTTTGAAAATAAAAACTATAATAACAAAGTAGCTTGCTCATAATTGTAATTAATGATTAATTGACATGATCAATAAAAAAATTCAATCGAATAAATTTACGTCATTATTTACTCTCGTGTCTTTTAAAAAATCTCGATTCCAGAATAATCTTGTTTATAAATGTTTCCATGTTTATACAACTCCCACAACACGTTAATAAAACTCCACGGAATAACTTTACTATAAAAAGCCATTAGTTTTTCAATTTCTAATAATTAAATCATTAAATCTCCAATTATTTAATTAACTTAAAGTTTTAAAAGTAATTAATCTAATATTGTTGAAAAATGATCAAGGTAATTGTTGGCCTTTTTGTTTTGTTGGCTGCGATAAGCAATGCCTTCGCCTGCAGTAGTATTGAAGAACTGAAACCAGATTTGGAAAAATTGGTAAATTGGGCTCAGGATCATTGCAAAAAAAGTAAATTTTAAGAATTATCTTGCAAACTTTCTAATCTATTTTATTATTTCTAACTAGGTAAAGATTTGACTGACGCCGACTTAGCAAAAGTTAAAGGATGTTATACCAAGTTTATTAGTCCTCAGATGACAACCGATAAGCAAAAGGAATTCGATGGTCTTTGTCAAAAAATTATCTTTGGTGATCCTGATATTAAGAATATTTGTAAGGATGAGAAACTTAGAGAAAAGGTAAATTCACTTATTCTTTTTAACTATATTTAAAATATAAATTTTATAGATTAAAAAGGAAGCCATGAAGAAGGCCGCCAAAGCAGCATCATGTGCTAAGGAAATGGCTAAAGAGTGCGATAAATATCAAAAAGCTTTCCAAGATTGTACTGTAAGTACTTTCAAATTGAATATAGTCAATGATTCTATTGGTGAATTGTCCTTGTTAAATATTTTTTGAGAGATTAATAATTTTAAAGAAATTAATCTAAAAATATAAACAATATTTGAAAATATATTTATTATATATTTTTAATTTAAACTTTATAACAATAATTTTACTTTTTTTTAGAAATGCATCCAGGAATAATTGAATCCAACAGATAATCAAGTAATCTTTATATTCTTGAATAAACGATTATATTTTTGAAATTTAGGTATAGTTTTAAATTTATATAAACTTCTAATACACAAAATTTATTGTATTAAATCTATTATATAAATTTTATTTATAATTAATTTAAACCATTAAACTAATAAATAAATTTAATTTAAACTTGCTCAATATTTTTTATTATTTTCAAATATTTTCAAAAAATACAATCTTTCAATGAAAGCAACAAAGCAATAATATTACTAGTTGAATCATTAGTCTATTTAATTATAAAATAAGTTAATTCTGAAAATTTTATATAAATTTTCACTAAATATATGGAATAAAATATAATAAAGTCTCTATTCATTAAAATCCATTCAATTGTTTGGCTAAAATTTGAATATAAGAGTTAAATGATTATATCGATAGTCAACTGTAAATAGTATATTGTATCTTGGCAAAATTCAATTTTGTTCAGTAAAAGTATTATTATTTAATGTTATAAAAAGTGTAAAATAAGTTAACATTTGCTATGAATTCAATTTGGTATGAAATCAATTAGAGCTTTTGTTTTAGCAAAACATTTAAAGTTATTTTAAGATTTTTATAACTTATTTAAAAGAAAAGTTATAAACGAAAACTAATTGTAAATAAAATATTAGTTTTCATTCCTTATCAGTTGTGCCTAACTTTATGTGAGGCATAAATTTCCAGATATTTTATGTTAACATTAGAATGCAATTTAAAACTTTTATTAACTAAAAAAAATAGGAAACAAATTTTACAGTTTTTAAACAGTCTTAAGATTTCACAATAATTTACAGTTTTAGACAATATATTAATAAACGTTTTCTAATAAAGTCTTAAAATATTTTTAATTCTAACCTTTGGCTCTCTCCTACCTCATTGGAAATGTTCAAGGTACAAACTTAATAGAATAATAATTTGAAATGTGTTTGAAATCAAACAAATATAAAGAGGAAGAGATGATAATCGGTTTAATTTGTTCGGGTATCGGATTACATGAATGACAGGAATATAAACTGTATTATTGTTTATAGAGCGTCAGAATAACTCAATTAAGAACTGCTTTGAATGACAACAAAAATAAGTGAATTCACATATTATTAGAGCGAACACAATATTTACGTAAATGTATTTCAATAGTGCATCACTTTTGCATCACTTTTGCTCTTTTGCTGGCATTGTATCAAAACTTAGACTCAATGCCAGCTCTCTTTGAATGGATTACAAATTAAGGGCACTTAAAATAGTTCTTTGCTTTGCATTAGACATCCTTTACATCCCTTTCCACTATTATTATCCTTAATTCGACAAAATTTCACTTCAAAAATGCGAAAAAATACTTTTCTCTAAAATTAATGTTAATTTGCCTAAAGTTTAGGTCAATTTATTCTCCAGTTCTCAGATTACATTTAAATTTGTTATCTAGCAATTTAATCATGTTAATCAGGTTAACCTATTATATATCATTTAATGTTATTTTGATTCTGTGTTCGATACAAGTGTTCATATTTTGTGTGAATATATGGCCAAACTTCGAGGTCATATCAATTTGGAATACAGACAGAAGATTTCTCAACTGTACTCGTGATAGGAAAGAGTTTGAGGGAAGGGTTCTATGGTTTGGACCCACAGGAAGACCTGTTGGTGTGAGCCTTCTCTCTAATATTTACCAAGTTGAAAGGGAAGGCTCCAGTAAATTACATTTTGTGCGCCCATATAAAGTCAATTCTGGATATTATGTTTGCAAACACTTGAAGGATGATGTCCTCATTCATTCTGAGCAAGTTGAATTAAAAGTCTTTGATAATATTGATATGACAGGTAAGCCTTATCTTATTAACATGGTTAATTTATTAATTTATTTTTTTAAATAACAAATTATTATTTGAATTCATAAAAATAAAAGACTATAAATGCAAAGCGTTGGCATTACCTTGATATCTTTTTATTATGATTATAATTTAAAATAAATTACAGTTGATATGTATTTGTTATGATGTAAATTAGCAAGAACAAAATAATATTAATTAAACAATTTACATTCGTTAATTAATTTAATTTAAGAATTTAATTTTCAATTCATTTATCATTGAATTACTCAAGGTAATATTGAGCAATATAAAATAGAAGAAGGGGGTGAACTAAACATGCAATGTTTTGCTAAATTCGATGCCGAATCAGTCGAAGCACAATTGATTTGGATCTACGAAGACGACCAAATAGTAAGCAATTCAGCAAGGTACAAGGTTGATAGTACGATAAATGAGCAATCAATTTACCACAAAGTGATCCGGAGTACTCTTACCATCAATAGAGTGGAAAGTAGTGACGCCGGACTTTATGTATGTCAGGCTATTTATGCCAACTCATACTTAAGTGATATTAAAAGTATTGATGTCGAGGTCATTGTTCAATACAAGCCTCAAATTGATGAATCACCAAGAAAGTTGGTCTGGCTTAATGAAGAGAACCAAGATGGAGAGGAATTGTTTCTTGAGCTCATATGTAAGGCATATGCTGACCCCCCGGCAAAGTTTCAGTGGTTTATTGGTCCAAACAATTTAAATGATGACTCAAATGCACAGAATTTTTTCGAATCCTCTAATAAACAACATATGAGTATATTAACCGTCAAATTAAAGAATATTAACAAGTTCAAATCATATATTAAAGAGTTAAAACAGGCCTCAAACAAAGTTATTTGCAGTTCGACTAATATCTATGGGGAGGATAGACTCGTTTTTGAGTTTAAATTTGGAACACCACCTAGGACACCTGTCATTACTTATATTGATTTTCATAAAGGTTACTTACCATTTACCTTGATACATTTAAAATAATTTGATTTATCTTTTGTTTGAAAGGATCAAAAACTATTTATATGGAAGTGAACTATACTGAGTCCGATCCCCCGATAGACACTTTTAAATTAGTTTTGTCAAAGACTAACCTTGTTAATTTTGATAACTCACACAAAGTTAATGATAATGACAAGGACAATTCATTCAGAATTCCTTATGACCCAAAAATTCCAATTGAATACCTGGATCTTTATGCACGAAATCCGGTTGGTTGGTCCAGACCTTTAGAGTTGCAAGATACTACTGTTCAACAGATACCCGAAGAAGTACACTATGAATGGAAACTATCGAATTGGCAAATATCTGTACTCTTGTTCATTGTCTTCCTTTTGGTGGCCTCTACAACTGTCCAGGTCGTTTATTTTAATTTTTGTGTTCAAGATGAGCAAGATACTTAAGATAAAAAGAGAATGTAATCAAAGCAAACTATAATTGTTTATATATGAAATATTTTTGTATCCTGGTTGTCTCAATGTTTAATTTTCATACATTAACTAATCTAGTCATTAGCTATCAGTAGTTAATAGAGTTATTACTCCATTAACTACTGCTATCGAATAATCATGTTCAATTAAGTCTGGAGTAATTGTTATAAAATGATTCAGAATGTCCAAGAACAAACCTTAAATATCAAAAAACATTTTGTAAATATTTTTGATTAAATCTTA
This sequence comes from Galumna obvia, assembly GCA_034695785.1. Taxonomy (NCBI): domain Eukaryota; kingdom Metazoa; phylum Arthropoda; class Arachnida; order Sarcoptiformes; family Galumnidae; genus Galumna; species Galumna obvia. Next base: position 8,258 of record JAQFZM010003331.1, read on the forward strand.
AATTAAAAGTGAATTGTTTTCTCTCAAACATTAGTTTTTATAAAATATGGTTTATATTTAAAAAGATTTCTTTGATTTTAATAAATTTGAGAATCTTTTGGATTTCAGTTTATATAACAAATAAGAAATTCTTCTTATTTAGAGATCAGGCGTTAATATAAACAGGTTTTTCGACACTTTACTTATAATTCATATAAATATTAATAATAATATAATTATGAATAATAAATATAATGGACCCAAATATATAAAAACTAATGCATTTTTTCGGAAATTTTTTTTCGGTCCTTTCCTTAAAGGAAATGCGTTTAACAAAATTTAATTGAGTGGACAAAAGTCTTATTTTAATTTCATTTTATTAACTAATATAAGAATAATTAATTAAATAATTTATTATTTACCATGATATTTTTAATCCAAGTTTACAAAAATAGTATTTCAAAACATTTTAAATATATTTTCACAAAAGTTCCAAAAATGTTTATTTTACTCGAATATAACAATTAATAACAAAAAATAGTTAAAAACAAACATTTAAACCGAAATATATTAAAATAAAGTTAAAAATTTATTATTAAATTAATTATTTATTAAAACAATAGCTTAACAAACAATAGTGATATTAAAGCAAAGTTGATCTTATCCTAGTTTTTCAAAGTTTAATTGGTTAAACTTTCCACCTTGATTATCTCTAATTTCGATATTTGCTTTGATGCATTTCTATAAATCAAGAGATATTAAAATTATAGACATTTAATATATTTAAGTTAAGACTCACAATAAAATTGATTAATACTTTATTCCTGATCGCTTCCACATTGAAGCCGAGTGCTGTCGCTAATTTACCTTTCTTATTTAGACATTCTTTAATCTATGAAAACAGTAAAATTAATTTTATTAGAGAACATAAACATGATCAATTATTGGTTTACTTTTTCTCCTCCAGTCATATATCGATAGCACACGAAAGGGAGTGTTATATCAGTGATATTCATTGTTTGACGGATGCAATTCAAATAGGTAGCCTTGAACTTTTTTCAACAAAATTTTATTATAAGAAATTGATAGTTTTATACAGTGATTAGAGCATGGCGGTAAAATCAGTGATGAGTAAAATAAATAACAATGTAGCATTTAAAAACCTTTAAATAACCTAAAATAGCAATAAAAATCTAAATAGTACGAAAATGGACATTTTTGAGGTTTTTGAAAAATACCCTACCCTAATACACCTCCTAGGATTGTTCCCAAAATACCCTACCCTACCACAATCCCCTAGAGCCTCGACCTTTCTCCATCCCTGGGGTAAAATATTTTATTATAATTATTGTATGAACTGACTATGTTCATTCATTAAACATATGAATAGCCTTAATGTGTTTGAGCATAGTCACATAGATTACGCACAAAATGTCCTAAAGTGTGTCCGTAATCCGGCATCGCTGGTTTATTATAACCTAGGTTATATAATTTAGAGTTATTAACTTTTAGAATTTTATTTTAATTTTTATTTTGATATTTAAATTGACTCGTCTAAGCATTATATTAGTATCATATAACTTATATGCTAGATGATTGAAATTGCTTGTGTAAAATATGACCAAATTCAATTGGTTATTTATCTTTTATTAAGTTATTATATTATGCAAAATAACCATGATCAAATTTAATATATAAAAGTATTTATGAGTAATAAAATGAGTTTCAATGTATTATTTTTATCCAAAATTCGTATTTAAAAAATACTTTAATATAAATTCAATGATTTTTTTATATCATTACTTATTGTAAAATTTGTGCATGTTACATTTTAAAGTACATTACAGTTAACTTTATATAGAGTCACAAAAGCGGTCATAAATATTATATAAACTTACTATATATGGAACATTTTGCTCACATTGATCCGTTATAAGTGCATGGCTGGGTGACAGATCATTTACACAAACGATAGAGTTTAGTTTCTCTAGATGATTTTTAATTTCTTCAGTTTTGACAAGAGTTTGACACTTAACGAGGTATAAAAGAGTACAAATTGTGATTTGAAGCAAAACTTTAGACATTTTCATATTAAGACTATTATTAGATTTTCATTTCGAAAATCATTTATAAAATAATTTAAATCTAGGTTATATGGGCTAATTTCAATTAAATAATCAGGGTTTGTTTGCCTAGTTAATTAATTAGATCAATGGCATCAATGAAACAAAAGTTATTAACAATTCAAATGTCTTAATTCATTTATATGATCTTGCAAACTTTAATTAAATACATTTAAATGAGTTATTTTAGTAAAATTTTAAAATTAATTAAACATTTTTTAAAATTAAAACTCTAAAAAATTAATTAAATTAATATTAATTATTTATTAAAGAAAATTTGTTTTGCATTTAATCTTTTGTTTACATTAAATGTCAAAACAATTATAGAAAAGGTTTTAAAAATATTGTATTTCATTTCAATTATTATATTAAAAATTAATTGAAGTCAACAAAAGGCGATTTAAATTTGGTTATTTTGTTTAAGTTTACTTAAATAGTTATCGATTATTCAATTAATACTTCATAATCACTTCAAAATGTCATCAAATATAATAAATATTTATATTTTATATCAAAATATAATTTTATGATATTTTTGTTAAAATCATTATTAATATTAACAAAACATTAATTATAAGATGTTTTGAAGTGATTTCTATCAAATATAGTTATAAAATAAACAATTTCTTAAATAATTAAAAATTTGGTAAAACATTACTTAATACCTAGTTCATATTAATCATTAATTTATTAATGTTAAACTTGCAAAATATTTTTTTTATTCAATTCTAGAAATTTAATTAATTACTAATTTTAAAAAATGGATTTTAAAAACATTAAAAATAATTTTTTTTAATGTTTTAATGCTTTAATTTAATAAAAAATGCATTTGTTTTTTTCAAAATATTTTATTAAAACTTAAAGAAAGAACCTTGCCCAATAAGAAGCCAAACCCTGATCCATGAAAAAATCAAAAAGACCTCAACGTGAGTCGATTCTA
>JAQFZM010003332.1:0-11297 GCA_034695785.1 Galumna obvia
GCCAAACTATGAATAAGTGTAAACACCAAGGAGCTATCAACAGTACGGAAGGTAACAACTCGGGAATTTTACTGTATTAATAATTATTTAGAGCTTAATTTAAATTTGAGCCATACTTTAACAAAAGTTTTAAAATAAATTAAAAATTGATCCAATGAATCGATTTGAGTCTCTCAGTAATGAAAAGAAAATATGATTTCATTCAAAGTTTTGTATTGAATCAATAGAATGTCAGTATTTTTAGTGACCATTTGTTATACAAAATTGTCTCAACTTTTAGTTTTAGGAAATTTATGGAAATTGTTTTCAACTGACCATTTGTTTTACAAAAATCGCATAAAATCTAATTTTGAGTTTACGTAATAAATAATTTTTTGTATATAAAATATATAATTATATAATAAAATTCATTTAATAGGAACTCGATGTACTCTACCCTCTGATATTGAACAATTATAAATGATTTTAATCTTGGTGAACTGAACCAAAATATGTAATATATTCGTGCCATATATATGGCCACTTCTTCAACCGAATATCGGGTCTTAAAATTTTATTGTATATAAAGTAATTATGAATAAAATATGAATGAATTCGAGTAAACTTGTAAAAATGAGTAATATGAGTAAGATTATCTATCAAGTATGAGTAACTAGGTGAAAATATAAGCTAATGAAAATAAAGAAACGCTATTCATTTAATTCATAGGTTAATACTTATTCTAATTCATTCATTAAAGCTTATTGTAAGTTTATTAATAGTTTATTGTAAGTTTTGAGACCCGATATTCGGGTGAAAGAGTGGCACAAATTGTTTACATATTTTTGTTCAGTTCACCAAGATGAATAAAATGATATTTTAAATTTTTCAATATCAGAGGGTCAGGTATATCGACTTCCTATTTATAGGTTATTTGAAGGGCAAACACTCATTTAGAGGTCAATTACGTAATCTTTCAAATTTTCATTTTTGGTCCATTTTTTGAAAATCGATTAGAGGTCATTTAGAGGTCATTTAGAGGTCATTTAGAGGACAAATAGAGGTCAAAAAGAAGACCTTAAGGACATTGAAAGTCACGTACGACACAACGTGAGTCACTCATCACATAGACTTAGTCTATTCAAAAGTACATATGATATGTACCGTGAATTTATATCACCCATAGAGAATACATGGATGACTGACCTAGGCATAAAACGATTGAACTCATGATTTTGGACAGACTAAACGTAGACAGGTGACACGAGCATGAGCATGAGCATTCTCATTTATACATAAGTCACTACAAATTGTTGTCAAAATATTTTTTTTTTGTTAAACTTTAGTTTTAGTTAAAAATAAGAATTGATTTGTTTTTAAACAAATTTTATTGAATTCTAAATTTGATTTTTATAATTATTTTCAGTAAATAATTCAAATAATTTAAAGTCAATAATAGTTTTAAGTTAAGCTCAAAATCAAACAAAAATAAACTTCAATGAAAGGAATTAATGAAAAACACGATTCAAACTTAATTCGAGTCCAAAAAATACCTGAAATTATCCAAAATTTAATTAAAATTTCATTTTTAAAAAATACTCTTCGAATCGGTTCACAAACTAATAATAAAATATTTTTTTCTTGAATTTATTAAAATAATGATTAAGCGATGAATTTATATGAATTGCAATAATAATAAGTTAAGTGTTTTGTCAAAAAAGCTGTCAAATGAAGGCTCAAAGAAACGGATGAAACAAATTTAAAAAACAACGACTAAACAGTTTTAATTCCAACAAAACCATTGAACCCAACTATTAATTAACAGAAGAACTTTCACTACGAGACAGTCCACTGCATTATTGTCGAGTCTTTACCCCCAATTGATATGAGACGGGAGTCGTCTGCCATAAACCTAACATTAGTCACATGACTGCTATGTCCAGAATAGGAGTGATGCAGACATTTGGGTTGAGTCGAGGGATAGGTGTAAAGTTCCACTTTTCCGAAATCATTTCCGGTCACCAAAAGTTTCTTAGAGTGCGAACGATCGCAAGTATTGACATCACTTCCGTCGGCGCCTTCGGGCCAAATACCCAACACATGGAAACCGAGCGACGAATTATGTGTTTCCCATTCGAGGTCGCGAGCGATCGACATATTATTCAGTTGTCGACAAATAGTTGCGTTCCAAAAGAGGTGTTCGTAATCACCTGAAGTGCTTTGAATGTATGTGCCGTCAGTCGTGAAATCAATACTTGTTATAAAACTTGAGTGACCCGAACACCGACCGATTCGGTTATATTTGCGATATTCGTCGCTCACTTGATATACATAAATGTGATTATCTCTCGAACCTAAAGCCAGGAATCGTCCGTTCGGTGAAAATTTGACGCAATCTATTCGTTCGTTTCCGTCGCTATGCATTGATATTAATTGACGAGTCGTTGCGTCGATTACTATCCATCGACTGCTAACTGTAGTAAAGATAAGAACAGATCCGTCCGGAGAAAAGGCGGCCGATTGAGCGGATTCGCCCAAATCCTTACTCCAGACAACAGAATGGGATAAAGTGTCCCATAAATGAACGGTTCGGTCGTAACCAGCGGTTATGAATTGATTTTGGGTCGGATGAATGGCCAGAGCCCAGAGTTCTTCGGTGTGGCCCTAATTATTAACATTTTAAAGAATGAAGAACTAAATAAGACAATACCTGAACAACTAATGAAAAATTTAGAGTTAAAGTGCCTTGCAATATACAATTCTTGGTCGTTCCCACAATAAGCATCGATCCTTTACCAGTAGTTAGTGTTCGAACCCCTCCGAACTGGTCGGGCAACTGTTCAATAATTGACATAAACGTGAATTTTAGCCGAAAAACTTAAAAAGCAAACCTTAGCCTCCCGTCCCGTTCGGTTCAGATTTTGATCCCATTCGACAATACGTTTGTCTTTTCCTCCACCCGTCACAACAGTACCGTCTTTAAGGACACAAATAGTAAAAACGCCGCCTTCGTGTGCGTTATATATGGTTCTAATGGGACGGTATGTGGTTCTCTGCCAAACCATTATATTTCCGTTGGAGTCTCCGGTCAATAGTTCTCCCAAATCGTTATAAGCCATACAAAGCATATATTTAGGCTTTTCTTGTTTCTAATGAACACAAAAAATAACCAAAAATTTCTCAGAAAAGAATATAATTTTGAAAACCTTTAAAATAAGTCAACCATTGAATCAAAATTAAGAATAGAAACCAGTTTTGGTCTGAATTTACTCTTAGATACAAATCGGGATAAAAAAAAGAGAATTACTTCTGAAAAATAATTCACGCATTGCATGAATACAACAATTTGTTTGTCCTCTCATTGATCACAAGTTTATGTTTTCAATACAAACTTATTTCATAAATAGTATAACGAAAAACCATGGCTTCACATAAAAGTTAAAGAAAATAAAGAATAAGATAAGAGGAGAGGGCAGAACCGAAACCAATTTATACTCAAAAAACTTCATTAAGTGTTATAAAAAGGCATAAAATGTAATAAAAACTATTTGAGAAAAGAATTGCGAAAATTATGTTTATTTCGCGTTTTTGAATAAATTAGAAATCAATTGCAAAGCCTTACCTCAAAAATGCCTAATTTTTTGGAAAGGGATCCGCCCTCAATATCCCAGAAGTGGATGTGACCCTTTCCTATGGTCACCAAACAAAACCTGTCCATTGGATGGAATTCTGCGGCTAAAACGGGATCACAAGAAGTTTTGGTTTCTGTAATTTTATGGGCCCTATCGGTCTTCTGCCAGTCCCACAATGATATCGAGTGTTCATTTGATTCATCGACGACACACAATAAGTTTCCCCCATCCAGTTTTGAAAAAGCCAGACATGAAATACCTCGATCAAACTCCCCATTTTGACCAATAATGTGAAGCGTATTTAAACTGACCGAATCCCAAATCAAAACATGTGGTCTCCGCTCACGTCTGGACATTATTTTAGTATAGATTTAAAATTTAATGAATTGAAATAATAACAAATAGTAGAGTAAAGGGTGAAAAAGAGGGCAAACCTATCGAGACTGGCCACTTGTCCGCTGGCTATTAATAGTTTGTTTGGGTGAACTGTCAAACATTTAATGTCGTTGTTGTGCCCCAAATAATGTCTTTGGATTTGGTCCTCAACGTTGTAGAGGACGACAACAGCAGCGATAAAATAAACGATTTCACCGGTAGGTAAGAGAAAGAGGTTATGCCTACAGTCTCGTCCTCTATAACCATAACTAATGATATAATATAAAAGAGAAGTTCAAATGTAAAACAATTGAATTAAAAGTGTTTGCGATTAAGTGAATGCCAGAGAATGGCAGTGAATAACAGGTGTTTTCTCAGGGGATCATCGAATCGATTATTAAATTAATGCAAAACTCATGAATGTCTTAACACTGACACAGTTTTACTCAATTATTTGTTGTATAATTCAGTTCTCATATCATAACATCTAATTATATGATTTGAACCAATTTATAGTTTAATTGATTCAATTGTATTAAAAACTTTATTTTATCGAAAAAATGATCGGTTAATGACAGCTCGATTAGAGTCAAAACTTACACCCATTCCAATTTGAGGCGTTGTGTGGGCGGACTGTTCACTTTGTTTATGGAATAACTGTGCAACAGATCTGTCGGAATATGCATCACAAGGGGATGACCTCTAAGGTATAGTCGAATGATTCCGTCTTCTAATGTTTTCGTAATTATAAATAAATAAATAAATCAATTATTCCTAATATTTTGGGTTAACTTTTTTATATTCAATGATTTTATATTAAATGATAGAAAAATAGAGAAATTCTAATATAAAATGAATTTATAAATAATTCCAAATAAGAAAAATAGTTTAATGGGGTATCAAAACATTATAACAAAATAACATCAAATAAGATAACATTTCAAATGTCTCTCAAATATTTTTTTATTCCTATAAGAACTGAAAAACTCTCAACAATTCTCAAAATTTCAGGCATTTTATCTTTAAGTAAATTTTATGACTCATTAAACAAATATTAATTAACTCTAACCTCAAGACTATTGTTTCAAAATTTTTAAATGTGTTTTATTCTGATCACAATTCAACGGTTCTATTGGTTTCAATGACAATCAACTCAAGTTTGGAATGAGTCGGTGTATTAACATTGAAAGAGTACTTCCGAAAAGTTTTTTAAAAATTTAATTAAAATCTAATTTAAAAAATCTTCAAAAAAAAAGATTAAATTATGGCTTTAATCGCAATAAATCGAAACATTCCTTAAACTTAAAAACGAGAATAAAAACGCAAAAAAGTTATAAAATTTGGTCGGAATTTATTATTATATGAGAAAACTATTAATTTAAAAATAAAAAACTTATTTGGAGTCAAACATAAAGATATCGCCTTTTTTGTAGTTATGATAAACTGATGAAAATAACGCATCGTTTGATAAAACTAAACATAACCTAAAATTCATATAATAAATATCAACAGAATATAAAAAATGAAAATTCAATGAAACATTCAAATAAGGAAATGATACTCACCTTGGTTGTAACTTGCTTCTTTGGTACTATCAAAGGTGAAACAAACAATTAATTGAGATCTAAATTATTATTATTATTTTGATTGTCATTGAAAGTGTTTGAAGGCGTAAACAATTGAGAGTAAGAGAAGAGCAATAAATGACTAAAATAATAATAGTTTTCAGACCCGAAAACATGCATTAAATTACCGAAAGCTAAACATTCGTTCATTCATTTAAGATTCCGCCACCGATTACTCTATTGTCAGCAATTCTGAGCAATTGTAGGCTCAAGAATTTGAATAATTGGATAAACAATTGTAATAAATTACCCATGTCTTATATGATTCATTGCTTGTGATGAGGCTCTCATAACATGCAGATTGAAGAGCGACCCACTAGTCATCCGTCTAAACAAATTTCATGTTTATATCGAATTCGTTTGAAATTAATTTTTAAAATATTCTGAAAATCATTTTAAAACTATCGATAAGAGTAGTCGTCAGGGAATGAGCGGTGAACCACATTTTAACAGATTGTCAACTAATCTAAAACTTTAAGCATATATTTGGTTCTAAAAAAATGTCTCTCATTTCGTAACTTTTCAACGAATTTCTCAATAAAAGGTGCGAACGATGTACTGCTTCTCATAAAGTAAACAGATTTTTAAGAGACTTTTAGCAGATTTTTGATAACTATTCGATGATTTATAAGTATTCAAAGTTTGACCAAATTTTATGTGAGACTCACTATAAAAGTGGAACGAAATACAATTAAATGTTGTTTCGAGTTGTGGTACAACTCGTGTCCGAACAATAAATAAGTTTCGGTCTAAAAAATTTGTTAAAATATGACTAAACATTAAAATCATTTAATTAATGTCTAAATGGTTTCTAATTAATAAGTTGTAGACAACATAAATAGGAAGACATACTTATTGGCGAATTCAAGACTATTTCCCCGAAACTCTTGACTGGCCGACCATTTTTTCATTGACATCAAATTAGAAGTGGAAGCAGAGAAGGATCGCTGTTCTCTTTGAGGCGTATGTCGGGGCGAAGCCGTTGGGGTTATGGCCCGGTATTGCATCGAATGATTTGAAGGCGAAGGAGAAGGCGCTGGACTCGCACTGTTTGAATTTGAACTTTGACCGCCTCTTTCGCTATGAATGGATGTGTTTGACGGACACTGCGATAGTCTTCGGTGACCGTTAGTTGAAATTCCATTCGTTATTCCATTATTATTACCATTCATTAGATTTACTTCAAAATAGTATTATATAATAAGTATAACAAACAATAGACTTATTTGACTGACAATAATTGAGTGCCATTTCAACAATGACTCCAATTTTGGACAAAATTATCCTCAAATTAAATAAATTATTATAATTTCCAATAATTTTTCTAAAACTAATGTCAGAACTATAGCGACTTCTAAACTATAGTTTTTATTTTATTAAATTTATAAAAAAGTAAGAATCGAAAGAAAAAACATTTCTTATATTTTTTTTATGTAAAATATGTTTAAATGAATTAAATCTTAAATAATGTTTTGTATTGTAAACGACTAATAGATTCGATTTATTTAATTATTAAATTGAGTGCTATTATAGCCTATTATATGTCAGTCATAAATAAAATAAGTGTTTATTACTGTTATGGTTGAGGTTAAACGATGTCTTATAAGTCGGGGTCGGATTCGAATTAAATCTGAGCGAAGATAAATGCGATCCTTTATTATTGATCGCATTATTAGGCACTGTATTGGACGTAATGACCGGCGCTATAAATAAAAGATAAATAAATGAGGAAATTCTTAATTAATATATGATTTGAATAAAAAGATTTGCGACTCATAACGGAAATCATAAACTGAAAATCACTGACTTTTGGGATAAACTGGTTTTTTATAGAACTCAAAAGAATTTTAATAAAATCAAATCGAGTTTCAACTAATCTCTGACTGAAATCAAATTATTTCAAATATTTAATACTAATTTATTATTAATTAACTCCAAATTATTCGATATTTCGATATTATTTTGCTCAGAATAAAGCACTTGAAAGTGTCAAATATGAACTAGCACAAAATTATTGATAGATAGCGATCTAAAGTGGAGCCGAAAAAATGATAAGATAAAACATTTGTTCACAACAGACACTTTAAATGGTATAAATTGTTCTAGATTGTTCTAGGTGCAATTGGCATAAAACCAGTTTACAGTTTAGTGTCAATAAAAGTCTGAATCAAAGTTTAAACTCTTTAGAAATAAAGTCTTAGAATAGAATCCAAGTCTTGGTATTAGATTTTCTTAAACTCTGAATCTTACGATCGAATGAAAGATTCAAAAAAAGATTCAAAAAAGACTCAAAAATTAAAGTTATTTTCAATTATATGAAAAGATTTGAATTGAGTGCCAATTGTGTCAAATATATGACAATATACTATTCATTTAAACTCAATTATTAATTCTTTATTAGTTTAGGAATAACTAAATGTCAGTCAAAGAATGATTTTTGAAAAAAGTCAACAAACCATTCATTTATATAATTGAAGCGCAAATTTAAAGAATTTCATCTTTATTTCAATAATAAAACATTTGACGAATGCCTACAAATCCTACACTAAATCTATTTTAACAAAAGACCATTCATTTACTCGAAACGATTTATCTGATTCACAAAATCTCTATTTTAGACATAAAATTCGTTTTCAATTAAATTTAAAAACTTTAAAAAAAGAAATATTTTTGAGTGAATTTTTTTCATTACAAACATTGAAAACAATGGAATTTATATGAAAATTGAAGAATAATGACATAAAATGTGTATTGCAGTCAAACCCCAATTTCCCGATTCATTTGGCATATATTCTAAAAGAGTTTGAATTCAAAGCAACAAATTATGTTTGCCAAATTTAAAAAGGGCCTAAATACGAGCAAATGCGACCTTGCTCCATTTGCATCTAATTGAGAATAAAGCAATATATCCACTGAAAAGGGCACCGGTTAGAGCCCTGATTCACAAAAAATCATATTTAGAGCCGGTTTTACCATTTTTTTCTTACAAAAAAAAGACAGGATTTTATAATTATTTTTTTTGAGACGATTATTGAAAGAAAGGCCACAAAAATTAACTTTTTTGACGACTTCTAACAAATTATGAAATTAGTGTCAATAAACTCAATTCAATATTTTTTGTGTTTAAAGTATAAACTTTAGACCAAAATCTGAGTCAACACAAGATATTGATGACTAACTCATAGATTTATCATTAATAATGATTTGACAAAAATATCAAAACTTGAGTTAAAACAAATGACAAAAAGTTTTGTTTCAATAATTTGCGGTCAGTTTTCAATTCTAACAAATTTTAGTTTTAAATAAGAAATGAAACAAATATTAAAGTATATAATCATTTGATAGACGGCTATAAAAACAAAATTAATAGTCGTTTCCGTTATTATAAATTTAAATAATTGAGTGATAAAAATAAGAAGAAGAAAATGTTGAATACCTCTGCCCTCGAGTTGTGTAACTCTTCGGAGGACATCAGCCAAAGTACTTCTTAGGCATACGATTTCATCTGACTGTTCGGTTAACTTCTTTTCGAGTTCGAGGATTCGTTGTTGGAGTTGGTCTGAATCGTGATCTGCGTGAGTACTGGTACTCGAAGATAAAAAGCTGTCCTCTATTACAACAAATGATTAATTGTTTAGAGTTTTAGAGTATAAAAACATTTGAATTTCATTTCATATAAATTAAAAGCATTGCATAGAATTGGCCTTAAATACACTGAAATACACTTAAACTCATTACACACAAAAAGGTGAGGTCTGACGGCTCTGACCCAACAAACTATCCCTAACTATCCCATACTATCCCATACTCTTAATAACTATTTAAAGATTAGATAACTTAAGAATACATACCATTGATATTCAGATCAATTAAGTTATTTATTTGAACCTCTGATTGAATGTCAGTCCCATTAGTGTTGTTGTTATGGTTTTCAACATTTATGCCATTAATTAGAGAATCGTTAGAATTGTTATTATTATTATTAAGTGTCGCTTCTCTTTGTGTCGACTCAATCACACAATCATTCAATCCATTCATATTTGGATTTCAATTCAATTTATATTTATTTAACACTTATTCAACATTTAATGGACACAAAAAAACTTAATGACAGCCAAACAAATGGTATTTTCGTTTACTATGGGAACACTCCTAACAAATACTCAAAATTTATAAACTCAACAAAAACAGTAAAAATGAATTTTTGTTGCTTTCAGTCATTCATTGGAGACATGACTTTGTATTCATTTGTGACATTAAATAATAGTTGAGTCGAGAGTCAGAGACAATACAAGACTTAACACTAACTGTAATGTAAGCCTTACTTTGATTGAGTCAAACACTGAGTTCGACACCAATACTATGCAAACAATTTTATCAAAACTGTGACGTCAGACAACTCTTAAAAAAATGATTCAGTGCTGACCTCTGCCAACGCTTATTGACATTTATTTACATTAATTTGTTTATCTTTTTTTAATTGAAAATCACTTATTTTTTTAATAAAGAAATTGAATTGAATTTTGGTTTTAAATAAATTGATTGACTATTGATTGACAACTGATGGCAGGAAAAGGAAAGTCAAAGTAAGACATTGTTTGCAAACAAAACATTTACTATATTTGATCCGTTTTTAGGTTTATAATGGTTTGGATCAAAAGTGTGGTCACCGGACATAAAGTGGTTGCCATTAGACCCCGACTTAATGACAAATTGGAAGTTCTTCGATACGATCCCTATAGTAATATATTAAATATATTGATATCTAAAATTTGCATTAATTGTTGTTTAATTTCAATGTATTAGTCGAGCGATACTCTATTTATAGAGAAAGCGATAAAATCAAAGGCGCTAAATATTGACTCACTATTGACTTACTATAGACTCGTTTGATAGTCATCTCATTCTCCACTTAACCATTGGTTCCCAAAAATCAGATGTAAATCAAATTATTGTTATATTAATTGTAGTATAAAAAGGAGTCATTATTAATGACTCATTAATACTAAAGTTTTTATAAACATTTAATTAAAGAGAAGTTAATAGTTTTGATTCATAAGTTTTTGTAAAAATTAGTCACAAATTTTGTTAATTTTCAGTTCATTTATTTAAAGTCATTTTTAATTAAACAAATATCTCTTAAAAGTTATTTTTCTTAAAAGTGTTTTTCTTTTGATAAAAATAATACACTTAAACCTCTAATATGGAAAGTGGTCGGAACACAAGATTTAGTTGAAGTTATAGAGGGGTTGTTATAATAGAGAGAAAGTATTGGTACAATTTTTATAATTAATGCAAATATAATTAAAATTAATGGAACTTTTTATTATATTTATACAATTAATACTAATATTTTACTATAATTTATTTAAAATTATTTATATTTTATGAAAATATTTTATATTTTGGATTAAATATTGAATCGTTTTGTGCAGAAAAGAGTTATCGTTGTATTGAAAATAGTATAGCGATAACTCTTTTCTGCACAAAACGATTCAATTGTTATTTCGCTTCAATTTAGTCATTAAATTCTTAATTTTTACAGTTTTATTGGAAAAGTTGAAGTATTAGAGTATTAGAGGTGCACTCAATGCTATTGGGTCTCAGAAATAGTTTCCCTATCGGAGTACTGGAGGGTTTCCATAATAGAGGTTTTTTATAATGGGTTGTCTATGGAAGTGAATCG